>CM047872.1:15604838-15839838 GCA_026212405.1 Petrea volubilis | reverse complement strand
GTTTGTTTCTGTCTTTCATCCTCTATAAAAACTGAGGATTAGCTTAGGCTTAGGTACCAATCTTTTCTCCATCCTCTTTTTTTATGCTCTGTATTTTCCTTCCTTTCTTAGTTTTCTTTAGTTATTTCTTTGGTGTTGCACTTTTCCTCCTTATTTGGGAGCTGTACAAAGAGTGTGGTTTAATAAAAGAGTATTGAAGTTTAAAACTCGTGGTACACTTCTGATCCCTTTTATTTATTACTGCTTTCTTTAAATTTTGTTTAGTTTAAAACTGTATTAATTTTTAAATTATGCATTGTTAAAGTGTGGTGTGTTAAATAATGTCAAAACTAAAACTAGATAATGGCATGACTATGGTTCCATGATTTTCTTGCATCCTTTAAGCATGGGTTGAAGTATTGAACCAATCTTATATCTAAGGTGTTGAATGATTTAGATACATCTTAGCATCCATGTTGGAAATCCTCTGTATCCTCGCTCAAGCCATTGGGAAGGTGTTTTAGGGCTGTATCGAGTTGACTGGATACCAACGACAGGTATAAATAAATTTTTGTAATTTATTACAAGTCTGTATGGGGTTTATAATTTATTACAAGTCTAGGAACACCACGTTCTTGTTTAGAATGTTTATTTACATAAAATCCTGTACAAGACCAAGGTGACTTAGAATGTCTAATTAATTTTTTGTCAAGAAGAGAACCAATTTCGTTTTTACATAACTCTAGGTATTCTCGACTCATTTGACAAGGTCTAGCTTTATTTGGAATTTGTTTTTCATCAAAATCATTTTCACAGGGAAGAGATACTATATGTTTTTTTCTATTCCAAAAAGCATTTGGGTGATCATTACAAATTCTTAGAGAAAAATCATTTTAAATTTATTTAATTTTTTCTTGTAATTTAGAATTACTTAATTTTTCATCCAAACTGTGAAGATTAATTTCATGTTTCAAACAATTGATTTGATTGTCTTTGGCTATTATTAAATCTTGTATTTCATTTAAAATTTTTGTAAAAGGCTCAGTTGTTAGAGTAGTGCCCAGCAAGCCAATATATTTTAGCTTATTAATTACTCTTTGTATCAAACAGTCTATTTGATTAAATAATAAATTGGAAGTTTCACACTTTATGGCCATCTTCATCACATATCATTAGTTATATTATTTATATTTAATGAATGTGGTTGAATCTCCATGATCACATTTAAGCTATGGGACTTGGCTTCGCATAGAGATGGAAGTCTTAAAACAAGTCTCTAAGACGTGATCAAAATTACTCCAAGTCATTGAGTCTAATAGAGACTGGGGTATCGACATGACTCACTAAAAGACTTGCATTTATGACGTATCTCAAATGGGAGGGTGTCTTGTTTCATGGACATCGAGTGTAGTGACACTCGTATGCATAAATGGGTGCTCATTAGGGAATGAGTTCACTGAGGATCCCACATGGAAACTCCTAAATGGGAATAAAAGAATTAGGAAAGTTTCCAAGCTTATGACGTGCTTTAACTAGTCTTTAGACTTGAGATTTCGTAGTAGTCTTGTATATGGGCACTTATACTTTGATATAGGCGTCGACTCCATGGCGAGTCTTAGTACTCCTATATTGGGTATAGGTCTCCCATATATGGAGACTAGTGAAAGTCAATAAAGGATTCGTTGCTCGCCTAGTTGAGCGAGTGAGTTTTCCATATATTCTATTGTAGTTAGTCCACTTGAATCCTTGCGCAAGGTAGAGGACAATGATTAGAAAATGAGTTTTCTAAGTCAATTGTCAAATGGATTACTTAAATAGAATTATGAAAATTGAGGTTAATAGGATTTCCCAAATCCCATGTCCCAAACCTCAATCGGAAAACTAGACAACGGAGGGACCGTATTTGCACGGTAAGTCATAAGTAGAAAAGGTTCGCGCTAATACTTCACCTATTGGCTAGGTATTCGTGGGCTTGTTGCAAGACATGGACCACGATGGATGGGGACCATTAATTAGAATGGGTTCTAATAAAATGGTGATTGATTAAAGGAGTTTAATTAATCATAGATAATTTTATTATCTAAAATATTGCTTTGAATGCAAGCCCGTCGCTAATCGATTGGTGGAACCTAAGGGGTCACACACAATAGTTGACCAAGCACCTAAGTATATGAATTGATTAATAGTGATTAATCAAATTGAATTGATTAATGAGATCAATTGAATTGAAGGGCTAATTCAATTGACCTATCGTATTAGATTGGTGGATAGGAATCAATTTGAGAAATTGATTTGGAAATTAATTGATTAAGAATCAATTAATGAAATTAATTTGAAATTAGATTTCAATTGATTTATTAATTGAAGTAAGTTTTCAATTTAGGACTAAATTGAAATTGGATTTTAATTTAAGAACTAAATTGAAATAAGATTTCAATTAAGGACCAAATTGAAATATGATTTTAATTTGGGGATTGAATTGAAATTAGAATTAAATTAATTATGAATTAATTTAATATTTCAATTTAATTCTAGAATTTTAATTTGGCTATAAGACTCTGAGATAAATCTTATAGTTAAAAGATAAATTCTAAAGAGATATCAAGAAAGATGGAGATTGGAGAAAAATATTTTTGAGTCCTACTTGAACTCTACAATTGGCCTTGACTTGGCCGGATCAAAAGGGTATAAATACCCCATAGGCCATGGCCGAAAAAACATCAAGGAAACATTAACAAAAGTTGTTTGTTTGACTTTTCTCAAAAACCATCTTTTTCTCTTCATATCTCTGCCCTGAGATACATATATATATATTAGTTCTTAGTTTTGTTTAATTGATAAACAATTAACTAAGAATTAATTATAGATTAATCCACCCTTCTCAATAAGCCTATATACTAAAAGTTAGTATAGATTCATATACACTTCGGTTTAAATCCAAGTCTTGCATAGGATTTAAATCCGTGGTGCGGTTAACGTGTGGATACGCTTGGAGGGAAAACAATTGGATTCCTACGAAAGCGCAAACGGATCGTGATAGTTCGGGAACATGAACCGCGTATTTGAATACGCTCTATTCCCTGCGACAACAGGAGTGCTAAAATGTAATTAAAATTACTAAACTTGTTTAAACGATTTGGTTATTAATTTGCATAGTAGATCCGCGTCACAATAGTCACGGGACAATATAATTAGCATATAATGTGTTATATGTTTATATAAAATTTTTA
This sequence comes from Petrea volubilis, assembly GCA_026212405.1. Classification (NCBI taxonomy): domain Eukaryota; kingdom Viridiplantae; phylum Streptophyta; class Magnoliopsida; order Lamiales; family Verbenaceae; genus Petrea; species Petrea volubilis. The sequence continues at coordinate 15,836,629 of CM047872.1, read as the reverse complement.
ATATTCCGCTGCGTATACGTCACGGGACCTATGTGAAACTAACAGTTATAAAATTAAACTGAATTTCTTGATTATCAAAAGTACCAGTAAAACCATTTTGATGAATATGCTTCAAAGGAAATATTTTTTTGTAAAAAAGGTGTACCAAGAATTATTTGGTTTGTAATATTTTTAACTAAAAGAAAACTAGTAGGAATACATGTTTTATTTTGACAAGTAAAACTTTAGGAAGCTTGTACTTAATTTGTAACTTTTTACCATCAGCTGAACTTAAGGTATGTGTAGTTTTATGAAAATACCTGGTTGGAATTATTCCTTCTTGAATACAATTCAAATCTACACTATTATCAACAAGTGCAGTCAAATCTTTTACAAACTTATTATCAATTTTTGAGAAGTAACCATTTCAAGAGTAGCAAGAAAATTATCTTGTTCGGTAATAGTTTGTGCAAAATCAATATTTTCAAATTGAGAGGCATCCATTATGGATTTTCCTTTATCATTTTTCCTTTCTAACTTTAAAATTCGATTTTCAAAGATTCATTTTCATTCTTTAAATAGATAATTTCATTTTTCAAATTCTCAATTTCGTTAACTAAATCTGGAATAGTGGTAGGGGTTTCTTTTTTATATTTATCCCTTAACATTTGTTTAACTAGTATAAGGCGTTATATTTCTTTGAAGTCTTGGGGGCTGATTTGTATTACTTGTTTCACCAGTAATATGATCAATAAGAAAAGATTTAACTTCAGAATCTTAAGTGTGTCTTAAAAGATCTAAAATTGAATTTGATTTTAACATATTTATTTCAAAATCTTTAAATTGAGAAATAAGTTGATAAAATTCATTAGAATCATTATTTTGTTTTAAACAAGGTTGACCATTTTGACAAGGCTGACACTCTTCTGAGTTTTTGCTTTCAAAAGAACTTGAAAAATAACTTTCATTTTCCAAAAATTTCATTTGATTTGAATTATCAGAAGAACTTGAACTTGAAGAATCACTTTCAGGTTCAGATTCAGAATTTAAAAGAATTTTACATAAAGTGTCTTTTAAATCATCATCTATATTTAATTCATGAATTTTTTTGTTTAACTCTACAGTCTTTATAGTAATGACCAACTTTTCCACATTTAAAACAAGCATTATCTGGTCTACATTTAGTTTTCTTATTTATATTGGGTTTCCATTTTCTGGGTTTATTACCATATTTTTCAGGTTTTTGAAAATGTCTTTTTTCTCTTCGTGCTTTCTTATATTGTTTATAGCTTAGGGATTTGTGTTTCTTTTTATGAGACTTATGTGAATTATCTAATTTATTATGTTTGGGGAGTGTCATACCAAACTGATCACAAAAATCTCCAAATTGTTTTTTATCATGCAGATGATGTTTTTTAATCTGTTGGTTTAGTTTAATTTCATTACATAAATTTAATCCTTCATTAGTACAAACACCTATCAATTTACCATAAGTGTACTCATCATAATTAATGTTTAATCCATCTTTTCTAAGAATTTTTCTTACTCTTTCAGCAAATAGAGGAGGTAAACCATCAATAAATTTTGACTTCCAATGAGAGGAGTTACTGTCAGGTAATTCTAGGACTCTACTTAGAAAAACATCTTTATACCATCTAAAAGAACTTAGAGTAGGACATCTTTGATTTGGTAATAAAGTTCTAATCATATCAGAATTATCTGACCATCTACCAGTAAAATGTTCAAAAATATTAACTACGAGAGTATGAACAACATTAGCTACAAGTTCATTGTTTTCAATTTTCACTTTATTTAAGATATTTTCACGAAAATCTTGATCAAGATAATTATCCTACCATCCTTTTAACTGACCAGTAAAACCAGTAATTATCATGGATGTGATTGATTTATCATTATTACCATTGTTTTTACATATGGTACTATACATCAGCATTCTATGTGTCATATTAGCAATTTGGTTATTTGTAAAACCATCCAGATTCCATTCATAAATCTGCTTACCACTATAACTTGTTGTATTTATAAATTCTTGTTTCTCATATAAAACATCTTGAGGGGTTGGTCTAGGATAATAATAAAATCTTTGATTAGGTTTATCTGCGTATTTACTAGAATAGGATTTTCTTCCAATTTTATTGATTTCATCACTAATAATTTGTTTAAAATCAGAGGATCAACTTGTCATTTTATTTTCAAAATCTAAAGTGTGTAATTTCAAGTTATCAAATTTTTCTTGCAAAAGTTTTTCAAAATCAGACATGGATTTTAATTTAAAATCTTTAATTTCAGGAGGGGGCTGAATTGTGGGCACAGACATAACAATTTCTTCTTCTTGTTGTTTTTCAATTAATAGCTTATAAACCTTCTGTATAAGTCTATCTGTTTTATTTATTATTTGATCAATTCTATTTATTGCAATATTAATTTGTTCTCCAAGAATTATTAAATATAAATTACTATAATTTTGTTGTTTTATTATATTATTAAGGTGCTTAGCTTCTATAACAATAGTTTTAGAATCAACTAATTTTTCAAAAGTATTATAAGACCTAGTTTGAGTCTCAGTTTTAATTTCAAAAGGTTCTTGAGGAGGAAATATTCCTTTGACAACATTATTTTTTGAAATTTCATAATTTCTTTCAAGAACTGGAATTTTATTTTCTAATTTCTCAATAAACTTAGTTATGAACCATTGAACAAAAGGTAATGTTTGATTTAATTCAGATAGATAGTTATAATAATTTTCTGAAATTATTTTCATTTCTGATGGTTCGAATGTTTTAAAAAACCATTCGCGAAAACTTTTCCATTGTGGTGCATTAAATTCCTTTTTACAAATTTGTCGTGCCAGAGAACCTGGACAAAAATCAATTTTTGTCTTTATCATAAAAATATTTTTACGTGATATCCCATTTCACTTGGGGTTGGATCTTCATCATCCAAAGAGTTTTTATTTGAAGTTGGAACAAAATTTTTCAGTATTAACTTTAAGATGTTTAAAAGAGTCATTTAAATAAATTGTTGAATCAACAGATCTTTCAGATCTAACAGGACTGTGTATTTTTCCAGTTTTTTTTTTTGAAATTCTTGACGTAGAAGGTCTAGAAGGAATTTTAACTTGATAGTTTAAAGGAGAAACAAAAGAGTATCTAGATTGACTAGACTCTGGTCGAAAACCAATTTTAGGCAAAGAAAGTTGTCTTTTTGGTTTAAAATTTATAACAACATCTCCTTCTGGAGTTTGTTCGATTTCAGTTGGTTCATCTTGTATATTATTTAGAACATGTGCGGCTTTTTCCATTATCCAATTATCTGGAAATTCAATTTCATTCCATTGAATAGATCTTCTAGTAGTTATTTGAGATTTGCTAAAATTTAATTCAATTACAATTGTTTCATTGGCTAATTTTTTCATTTGTTTACATTGTGGATTTAATGTGTGTAAAGGCTTATAATATATTCTATAACATATGCATATTACTTCAGATCCTGGTGCATAATTATAACCATGAGTTTTAACATTTAAGGTTAATGCATCATATATATTATTATCTGTAAAAGATAGCTGTAAATAGTCAATTCAAAGTGTAGGAATAGTTAATTTTGGGAAGGCAAGACTCAATCTCACCCCCCTTCTTGAGATATAACACTTCACATGACGGGTCAAGCGAGATTAACTCCTGACCCGAGATTATAATATTGGCAACCAAACATGTAATTAGCCGAGATGTGAAGGCCTTTTCTCGGCTAATCTTGGCAACCAAATGAGTCCTTAACAAATTCGGTGAATGGTAATATAACGTTTTATGTTATTTGCATGCTTTCTAGATGATGCAGAAGGAATTTTGCGTGTTGATTCTTGTTTGTTGATACTTAGCAATAATTGTTCGAGACCTTTGGCCTAATGGATGTGTACTCTGTCTTAAATGTGTGGGGAGTGTAATAACTAGGATTCAAAGCGGTGTGTGTGTGCATGACTTATGGTTTCAAAAAAAAAAAAAAAAAACACCACCAACAACTTTGCAATAACTCATTCAAGATGTTATAATACAAGCGACTTATATGAAATGTTTTAGTCGCAAATGAGGGAACAAAAACATCATGGGCCTTTTTGTTTTGTGATATGGTACTGATGAATGTATGGTATTTTAGGGTGATATTGCATATGTAGTACTTATTTATAGCAATGAGGTGTAATTTTTCTCAATAAATCTTTTATGGCTAATTTTGCATATAGTCTATTGTAAATATATGGACTATGATGTTTGTTTGGGCCCGAAATTAAAATTAGATTCGGAGTGGGTCGATTTTGGTTTTTTTTGGCCATTACGGAATAAATTGATGAGGCCTAGTCCACTTCGATGTGCCAACATGGCCCATGTTGGAAGCACAGGCCAAAATGAAGTCATGGCCCATAGCCCAGCTGGCCAAAAAACATAAAATAGAAAATAAAATAAGTATAATAAGTTCAAAATCAAATCCCCAATTTCTAGGGGTGGTTAGATAAAGAATAACCAAATGGCTAAAAATAGGTATTATTATGCCTGCATATGCCTAAATAAAGGCCATGTGAGGTTAGTGTTTGAAATTTAAATAAAATGGCAACAAATGCCACCTCTAGGGATAAGGATGGCCATTCATTTGTTGGCAATGTTTGAATAAATCGTGCCAGCTCCAAAAATAAAGGAATACGGTTCCAGCTTGAAGGCTATAAAAGGGAGCTGGATTCATCATTTGAGGGACATCATCAACAACGATCAACAAACTAGATTCAAAACTGGCGCAGGACCAGTGGTACTACCAAACACTTGGTGAGTAACACACTGTTCAACCAACACTACAGCAAAAAATAATTGCGGTTAGAAAATTTCTCTCTTGAATTTCTCCTTGGCCACTGGCCCCATTCATGGGGGTCCCTCCGGATTTCGCCGGACTTTTCAAGGCCGGTGGACCTTCAACGTCCGAAAAATCCTACGCTGGAGTCACCGCTGCCGATTTGTTTGCTCCAGATGCACGTGAACGGAAAAAGAACTTTGATCTTTCGACGTTCATGCCGGCAGGTTCTATCGTGGAGCATAACGGGGAAAAGATTGCTGTTTTCACACACCAGGAGAAAGAAAAATTATGCGAGACTTTCAAATTTGCATTAATTGGGAAATTCTCTCATGGGAGGCCATCGATGAATAACTTGAGGACTTTGTTCACGAAGATGAATTTGAAACGCCGATTCAGGTTGGTGCCTATTAATGCTAGTCATGTCTTGATACACCTTTACGATCATGATGATTATTCCCGATTGTTTATGCGTGAAGTTTGGTACTTTAATGGCTTCCCCATGCGCTTATTTAAGTGGACTCCGGATTTTGATCCGACCTTTGAGTCTCTTATATGCCCAGTTTGGTTTAGGGTGCCGAATTTACCTTTTCACATATTGCCGATCCCTGCGCTTTATGTGGTTGCTTCATGTATTGGTAATCCCTTGCGTGTCGATGAGCCAACGGCGGATCTTACCAAGCTCCGAGAGGCACGGGTTTGTGTGGAGATAGACATAACAAAGCCCATTAAAACATCAGTCAAGGTGAAAGATGGTGACCGATTGTTTGAACAGCCGGTTGTGTGTGAAGGGGTCCCACTATATTGCAATAGGTGCTGCAAAAGAGATCACCGAGCTAAGGATTGTAAGCTGAGGGTGGACGATGAGGAATTTTGTGAAGATGTTGAACCGCTTCAGGGGGATTTGAGAGAGATTTTGGTGGCTTCAAGAAAAAATCAGGCTGCTACAAACATGCTGGGAACCCAGGTGTTGGAAAAACCCTTTGCTTCTGTGCATGAACCCCAAACACAGGGGCACATGGGACGGGGTTCACAAAATCTGCAGGTTCCACAATCTGCATGCCAAGCCTTGGACGTGGGATTGTTGCAGCGGTCCGACAAGGGATTGGAGAGGGCTATAGATCAAAGCCAGGCTCAAGGGGAAGCTTTGGTTTCATCTTTTAAGATTCCGAGAGCAGATATCCAGATTCCGTTGGGGATCCTGCACAATCCGGTAAAACCTGCCCAGAATCCGGCCGAACACGATGAAACTGGCGGTCGTGAGTCTTCAGGTAAGGGAGCCTTTAAAGCCCGACAATCTCTGGCGTCTCCCACTCAACGGAACACAAGGAAAGAGAAGGAAAACTTTACTGGAAATCGGGATGCTTCTATTGCCATGTCCAACAGATTCGCCTCCTTGGAAGACTCGTCTCGGCTTCTTCAAAAGGTGGGCACAGCTTCCCCGCGTGGCATGGAGATTCGCAGGAGTGAGGAGCCTCCACATTCGGGACAGACAGGCGTGCAAGGCGTGCAAGGCTTGGTTGAGAAATGTGTCACTCTCACGCATGCTGAAAAAATATTGGATAAATCATGCAGTCAGCCCATACTTGATGAAGAACACGAGGGAGTTGCAGCTGTGGAACACGAGGGAGTTGCAGCTGTGGAACACGAGGGAGATGCTGCTGACATGGCTGAATGGGCTGATAAACAGCCCATACTTGCTGAAGACGAGACAGACCCACATTTCGGACGATACAGCTGTGGAACACGAGGGAGCTTTGGATTATTGGATGCTGTGACTGAGGTGGCTTCGGGGGCTGAGCTAGACAAAGCAGCAGCTGTGGAACACGAGGGAGATGCTGCTGATATGGCTGAATGGGCTGATGAATCATACAGGCAGCCCATACTTGCTGAAGAGGAGACAGACCCAAATTTCGATGGGGTCATTGCGCTGTCCAACGATAATGACTTGGGGTTTCGGACGCCTCAAATTGCAAGAAATTCTCGAACAAGAGGTACAGTCCCAGGTACAAATCATACTCACGGCCGGGAACAAAGTCATGGCAGACGTTCGGACAGTGAGGAGTCCGAACCATCACTGGGAGATCCACCATTCAGGCCCACGGTTGAAGAGATACAAGGGGCGGTTACCGACTTGGAGGGAAGCACATCCTTCACCCAAGACAAAGCGTCCAGTAGCTGTTCCAAGTCCTTGAACGCTGAAAAAATTAAGAAGAAGAATGCTAAAAACAGAATTCCTAACACACAGATTGCTCCTCGTCTCACCCGGAGTAAAGCAAGGTCAGGAAACTCATCTCAAGATGGTCTATGATCAATATTCTGATTTGGAATACACGGGGTTTGAGGGATCCCGCCAAAGTTCGATACATTAAAAAATTGAAAAAGAAATATAAGTTGCAGATTTTGGTGATCATTGAGCCAAAAATTAAACTTCAAAGTGATTACATGTCTCGTCGCTTGGGATTTTCCGGGGTTCTAACGAACCCCTCCAATCATATTTGGTGTTTTTTCCAAGAGAACATTTTGGTTCAACTTTTGATTAATGAAGACCAGCTTATGCACATTAAGGTGAGTTCACAATCACTTCCAAATCCAATTTTATGTTCGTTTGTCTATGGGCGGCACACTCGAGGGGACAGAAGGGAGCTTTGGAATTTGATGAGATCGATTGCAACACCTGACCCGTGGCTTATCGGAGGAGATTTCAATGTGATCCGGTCTATTGATGAGAAACGGGGAGGGGCACCACCGAGGCTTGGGGCTATGGAAGATTTTAACGACTGCATTGATGGGTGCGGGTTAATTGACCCTGGGTTCATTGGAGAACAGTTTACTTGGACTAATCGTCGACTGTGGGAGAGATTGGACCGTGTTCTTATCTCTTCTAGTTGGTTGGATTTGTTCCCGGACTTCAAGCCATTCCATCTTATCAGGCATGCTTCCGATCATGTGGCATTATTAATAAAGCCCACATTGTCAGATACTAAGTCTCCTTCAGCCTTCAGATTTCAGAATATGTGGGTTCGTCATCCTGGCTTTATGGACTTGGTGGCTGAAAATTGGGGGGCACCGACACCTTTACATAGCATGCAGAAGTTACATACGAAGTTGTATCGCCTAAAAAATCGTCTTAAAAACTGGAATTGGGAATGCTTTGGGAATGTCTTTGATAATGTTGCTAAGGCTGAGCGTGTTTTGGTCACTGCAGAGAAGTTATTCGATGAAATGCCTAGTTCAAGTAACCTTATCGCTATGAACAAAGCTACGGCAGACTTGAATCGAGCATTGGCAATTGAGGAGGATTTTTGGAAGCAAAAATCAGCCGTTAAATGGATTGTGGACGGCGAGCGGAATACACGTTTTTTTCACAATCTGGTCAAGAAAAAGAGACAAAAGAATCATATTCATCGCATCATTGATGGAGATAGAACACTTGAGAGGCAGGAGGATATCAGAAGTTCAGCGGCATCGTTCTTTCAAAGCCTACTCACAGCAGACGAAGGGGTTTCGCTTAGGGGCACATTTGATCATGTTCCTTGTCTTCTAACTCCAGAAATTGCTGAACATCTCTGCATGCCGCCATCCAAGGAAGATATTCGGGCCGCAGTGTTTGGGATCAGTCCGGAATCTGCAGCAGGGCCAGACGGATTCTCCTCTTTTTTCTACCAAACCTGCTGGGATATTGTTTAGTCAGACGTGTATGAGGCAGTGGATGAATTCTTCTCTGGAACACCTATGCCACGGGCATTTACATGCACAACTATGGTGCTCTTACCAAAGACGGAAGAGGCGAACACATGGACACAATTTCGTCCTATCAGTTTATGTAATGTTACGAATAAAATCATGACAAAATTGCTTTATATGCGTCTTGCCAAGGTCCTCCCCTTGATTATTTCCCCGGCACAGTCTGGTTTTGTTGAAGGGCGGGCGATATCGGAGAATATTTTATTGGCACAGGAGCTGGTTCACTCTCTGAATGAAAAAGTTCACGGTGGTCGTCTTATTGCCAAACTAGACATGGCTAAGGCATATGATTGTGTTCATTGGCCATTCTTGCTCAGAATGCTGGAAAAACTGGGCTTTAGTGCTAAATGGTGTTTGCTGATTCGTAACTGTATCACAAACTGTTGGTTTTCGGTCTTGATTAACGGAGTGAATGCCGGGTTCTTTCATTCCTCTCGTGGACTTCGACAAGGCGATCCCATATCCCCCGCGCTATTTATTTTAGCTGCGGAATGGTTAGCTCGGGGATTGGATGAATTAGTTTATCGATATCCTTCAATGCAATATATTCATAACTCGGAGGTTGTGGTCTCACACCTCGCATATGCCGATGACATTATAATATTTACAAGGGCAGGAGTCTCGGGAATTAAGAAACTGATGAGCTTCTTGAAAAATTATGAGCTGGTGTCCGGTCAGAAAATCAATATTGCTAAGAGTGCCTTTGTGGTGTCCAAGAGTTGTATGATTGATCGGGTACGAAGAATCAAGCGGATTACCGGATTTTCACAAGCGGAACTTCCTATACGTTACCTTGGAGCCCCACTTTATGTTGGACATATGCGATCTCTTCTCTATGCTCCCATTATTGAGCAAATGAGAGCGAGGTTACTTACATGGGAAAATCGACACTTAACTCTTGGGGGACGCCTACTGCTGATCAAGAGTGTACTGCTGTCATTACCTCTCTATTTTATGCAGGTGCTGGAGCCTCCTAAGCAAACTCTTTCCAAGATTTCAAGCCTCCTAAACCGATTTTTTTGGGGGTCGTACGGAGGCCAACGTAAGCTGCATTGGGCAGCCTGGAATGCCTTGTGCAAACCCTATGGTGAAGGCGGGCTTGGTGTCCGAATGTTGGATGATATGGTTAACATTTTTTCTGGTAAACTTTGGTGGAAGTTCCGGTTACAAAACTCTCTCTGGGCCAGGTTTTTAAAAGGACGATATGTCAGGGGATTTCATCCCATGGAAATTAGCATCAAATCACACGATTCTCTAGGTTGGAAACGATTATGCCGGGCGAGACATTTAGTCGAACCTAATATTGCGTGGCAACTGGGGAGTGGGGAGGCATTTTTTTGGCAGGATCAATGGTTGCTTGATGGCGCTCTCAAGGATCTGATTGAGCAACATAGCTATGGCGGGGCACGGGTTCCTCAATTTTGGCATGCACAGGATTGGGACATTGACAAGTTGGATGCTATATTGTCCATGAGAATGGTGGAAAAAGTGGTTTCCATCCCTATTGATCCTGGGGGTAAAGACAAGATGATTTGGAAGCTTGATTCGAAGGGGCTATTCACTACGAAATCTATGTGGGAGATGATTCGAGAAAAATCTCAAACCTCGGATCTCTTTTCACACATCTGGTCTTCCTATATCACTCCCAATATTTCAATTTTCATATGGCGTCTTATTAAAGGCTGGGTTCCTGTCGATGCGAGAATGAGGCGAAAAGGATTTCACTTAGCTTCTAAGTGTCAGTGTTGCTGCCAAGAGGAGACGGTGGCACATGTTTTTCTCCATAGTTGGAAAGCTCAGCTGGTTTGGCAATTCTTTTCTGACATCTTTCATATTGCCTCGGTTAATTCACACGAGATTGTGCTGGTTCTTAATTACTGGAGAAACTCTAGAGACATTCGTGGTGGTATGAGTATGAGACTTATTGTTTCAATACTCATTCTTTGGTATTTATGGGAGGCTCGGAACAATGCAAAATACAGGGGGAAAAGGGTTATCGCGAGTCAGATTGTGTTCAGGATTTGGCGGCATATTCGACTCCTTATTGAATCAGGGTTCCTGAAATCGCACCTTTGGCAAGACGATGAAACTGTGGCTGACTTGTTTCATATACAGCAGCGACAAAACCGAACTGAGATCTACATGGTGAGATGGCTTAAACCTGAGTTTTCTTGGATTAAAATTAACACAGATGGAGCCGTTCGTAAGGGAGCTGCTACTGCTGGGGCAGGAGGAATTGCGAGAACACACCTGGGCACACCAGTGTTCGCTTTTTTCTCTTACCTCGGGGACTGTAAGAGCATATATGCTGAATTATTTGCAGCCTACGAAGGGCTGAGGCTTGCACATGCCCGTGGTTATCGCTGGATATGGCTTGAGTTGGATGCCCAAGTGGTACTGGGGCTCATCGGTACTGATCAAGGGACATCTTGGGACTTGCAACATCTTCTTTGCAAGACTCGCTCTTTAATGCGACATTTGGAGGTGAAAGTTACGCATATATTTCGTGAAGGCAATCAAGTTGCGGATTGCCTGGCTAACATGGCGTGTGATTATCTTACGTCTAGAGTGATTGAACCGACACAACTCCAAGGCAGGCTTCGTGGTTTAATGAGAATGGATATGATTGGTCTTCCGTATTTTCGTCATAAACATAGGTCTTGACTTTGCTTTTCATTTGTGTTTTATGCTTTTCGCTGTACTTGTTTTGTCCTCCTTTTGTAATGCTCTCTTTTGATTATTAATAAACAGGGGGGGTCCCTCCGAAAACCCCCCCTTCCTTCCAAAAAAAAAAAAAATCCAACAACGATCAACAATCAATCAACAACCTTTTCAATCAAAAAGTCTACACTTCTCTGATTCCTTAGCTTAAATGAACAAAGAATAGCTTTAGTTCAAGTAGGTAGAAAACCGCTACGGGTGTTTGTAGCCATACCTCATTCCGCTCGAAGTGAGGATATCAATGCACTTATTCTGTAACGTCACGAAGTCGTAGCCATCACTCACTCGGATTGGGCCCGGTTCGAGGTGAGATATCAATGCGGCGGAGTGGTATCCAACATTCATATCGAACGCATGCATGAAGAGGAGTACAGACGAAGTCAATCAATGCTCGTCGGAGTGAACAGCCTTTGAAGACAACCACAGGTAGATATGGCTGGAGTCATCAACGTGGCCGGTTTGTAGCTAGAGTTCTTAGGAACTACTCAATGCATCTCAGTCATAGATATGGCCCGAGTCATCAATGCGTGTGTCTGTAGTCGAGTCTTGTAAAGTCCGTATGGCGAGTAGCTATCGTCTTCTAATGTATTTCCTTTTTGATTTACGCTTTTCGACCCTTTTCGATTCTTGAAAGTGCTAAATTTTTAAGTCCTACATTGAGTTGTAGGCAACTAGAACCTTAGGGGTAGTGTTTGTCTACTCCGATTCAATCGTTTTTCAGAGAGAAGTCTTGGGCGCACTGTATTACATTTTCACTTCGAATCACACCACATCTCTTCAAAACACAAGACTTCCACTTGTGTGCTCCTGCACACTGGCACGCCCGCACCCGAACACGACGAAGCTCACTTCGAATCAGCTGCTTCCCGATCGAATTCAGCCGATTCGAACCCTGAGCGGCCACTTCGGCGCGGCCGGGAAAAATTTATGCAAACAATGTTGTTATAAGAATCTAATTTCGAATCAAGTGTGCACAGGAACGAATTGGTGTCTGCTATGAAAATTGTGTACAATCATGATGACAAGGGTGGTAGAGCCCCGCAAGTGGCATTTGGGTAAATGGCCAAGCACTGATGAACGACAAATAGGTAAAACCACAATGAGTATTCATTAATCCCAACTTAGATCACATAAAGTGAGTGTGTGTAAGTGCATGAGAATGTCGGTGCATGACAGCATCAAAATAAAAAAAAAAAATTTGAGTGTGAAAATGTCTTAAAGCGTCTAATAAAAATTATTTTATATATAACGCTAATATATATATATATATATATATATTCAAAGAAAACCACATTTGAAGAGAGAGTATAAGCAAAATAATTTTATTAAATGCTACACTTGAATTACAACATTAATCACTTAATATAATTGACTAAATTTGTCAATGCTTCTTACAACATAATTTTTATTTTTTCCGAATGTATATCGCACAAAAAGCTAGTTGCATGAATACTCTTAAAGAAACTACCTTATAAAACAAAAGAGAGAAGCAAATGGCTACAAAAGATAAGAGAGAAATATATTTGGAGGAACAAAGAACTTTTATTGGAATTGTGAATGTGTATTGAATAAATTGGAAGTGATACAACTCCCCCTATTTATAGAGCTCTACTAACAAGTATTCCATTAATTTTCTCTAAACATGAACCCATGTTCCCACTAATTCCACATTCTAACCCATGTTCCTACTAATCCACTTATTAGCCCATGCATGTTCCCACTAATTCCACTATCAAACATTACTATAATAAAAGCTAACGAAGTCAATTAATTGTGAACATGCATCACATTATAGCAATAGAATTGGTAATACTAAAGTGGAATAAACAACTAATAGCTAAATAAAAGAAAGTCATGACTAGGTAAGTTACACTAATTTTCAACACTCCCCCCTTAGTGCAAGCTTACTATCAATGACTCCAAGAGCATCCCGAAAGCCTTGAAACTTGCGCTTCACCAAAGCCTTAGTAAATATATCAGCCACTTGAGCATTAGTATGAACACTTGTTAGCTCAATTTCTTCACTCAAGACCTTCTCACGAACAAAGTAATGACGAACCTCTATGTGCTTCATTCTAGCATGGAAAACGGGATTAGAAGCAAGCTTTATGGCACTCTCATTATCACACATGATTTGCACAGCATAGTCAACTTTACATGATATGTTCCCGATCAGCCTTTTTATCCAAATGCACTCTTGTGCTGCCCTGGTAGCTGTGACATATTCTGCTTCAGTGCTGGACAAGGCAACAACATCTTGCTTCTTGCTGCACCAAGAAATTCTCGCTGAGCCAGTGTTGAAACAGTAACCTAAAGTTGAGTGACGATCATTTGTATCTCCGGCCCAATCGGCGTTAGTAAATCCAGTTAACACAAAGCTATCACATCTCTTGTATAGAAGGCCATAGTCAAGAGTTCCTTTTACATAACGAAAAATTCTTTTTGCTACTTCCAAATGAGGATTTCTTGGATTCTACATAAACTGTGAAACAATACCAACAGAGTATGAAATTTCTGGCCTTGTGATGGTCAGATAAATCAAGCTTCCAACAAGTTATCTGAACTTCCTTGTATCTTTCAATGGTTTGCCTTCATCTTTCTTTAACTTGAGGTTTGTCTCCATTGGAGTAGTCTTTTCTTTTGACTCCCCCATGCTAAAACGCTTCAAAAGGCTCTTCGCATAGCCTCTTTGGGAAACAAAATACCCTTAACATGATTTTTCCACTTCAAGACCAAGAAAACATCCAATCTCCCCCAAATTTTTCATATCAAAGTGAACAGACAAGTCATCCCTTAAATCAGAAATTTCTGATTCATTATCTCCAGTTATTAGCATATCATCAACATATAATAATACCAAGAGATGGACATTTGCTTCTAATTTTATAAACAAACTAGAATCTAAATCAGAAATTTTAAATCTACAGAAGATGAGGTATTGAGCAATTTTACCATACCAAGCTCTTGGAGCTTGCTTCAAGCCATAGAGAGCTTTCTTCAACCGCCAAACATGATTTGGAAATTGCTGAAAAACAAAGACAAGGGGTTGCTCCATGAGTACTTATCGATCCAACTCCCCGTAAAGAAATGCATTCTTTACGTCAAGCTGCCACAACTTCCAGCTTTTAAAAACAACAAGTGAGATAATAGTTCTTACCATTACTATTTTTGCCATTGGACTAAACGTCTCCTCATAGTCCAATCCATAGCTTTGAGAGAAACTATGAGCAACCAAACGAGCTTTAAATCAGTCAATAGTAACATCAGATTTTTTCTTCAATCGAAAAACCCATTTGCATGTGACTGGCTCACAATTTTCTGGCCTGGGTACCAACTCCCATGTCTCATTTTTGTCTAGAGCATCAATCTCTTCTTGCATTGCTTTCTCCCAATCTGGACAGCCCTTTGCTTCTTCATAACTTGTTTGTTCTTCTAAATTTAATGCTCCTGTAAAGAAGCATGAAGTCACCGAACAATTATTAAGTTCTACCTCATAATCTTTGAGGTAGTTTGGCTGCCTTTTATCCCTTGTTGACCATCTCATAGCTTGTTGCTCACCATCTTCTATACTCCCAAGTGGTAACTCATTTTCTACCTCTCCACTAGGTGCTCGCACATTTGTTTCAGGAATTAAGAGCTCTAAATTATCTTGGTCATCACCAAGAGCAGCAATGTGATACCCGAACCCTTTTATTAGCTTTATTATTATTATTATTATTATTATTATTAATATTAGGATTATTGTTGTATTATTATTAATATTGTCATCATCATCATCATCATCATCATTATTATTATTATTATTAGTATTATTATTATTGTTATTCTTGGGATTATAATTTTATTATTCCATTATTATTGCTATTGTTATATTATTAATATTAGTTAAATCCTATTGGGTTTAGGGATATTGAGCTATTTTATTAGGCTTAGGATTATTGGACCAATCATATTAGGTCAAGACTATTAAACTAATATTATTAGGTTTAGGACTATTGAATTAATCCTAGTAGCTTTTGGATTTTGAATTGTATATATACACGCCACGACCGAAGTTCAAACACAATGAAAAACAAAAGAAATAGAAGAAAAAAAAAATATTGGATTGCTGCATCAATTTGGACTTGCCGCATGATACGCACAAAGCAAATCAGGTTTGTAAATTTCTGTTTCAATAGGTAGAGTTATTATTTTATTGGGTACACTTGAAGTGTTATTGATTACATACATATATATATGCATAGGGTAATAGATGTATAGGTTAATAGGAATGATGATGTTTCTTGAAAACAAGAATGTTGGGTATAGGCATGATCTAAATTGTTCAAGATATTTTTTTATGTTCTGTTGCCTACAAGCACGTATTTAGAGACAAAATAATTATAGTAATTTCCATTATTTAGGCAATCTAATACATTGAAGGTTAATTACAGGTTGACTTTTCAATTCTATCAATGAATTCATGTTTCTGCATGTTAATAATACAAACCTAATTAAATATCTATGGACCTATTCCTATTTTACGTACACATTAGCTAAGGATCGGACTTTTAATTGCTATAGTAACATCGGTTCGAGTTTTATTTATTCGGGAAAGAATGATTTCATTAAACATGGACTACCTATATACATATAGATACTCGTATATATATAGTCACACCGTTAGAAAGTATATTATTAGATTTTAAAATTTGAAATACAATGAATTCTTTTTTCACACCTAATGGATGATTCTGTAGGATTAATCGTACATACATATATATACATATATATACACACCAATATCAATTTGTGAGTGATTTTGATTGATTTTGGGTAGTACTAAAGTATTAGGAATTTCGTTAATTATTTTGATATCATAGATTGTATATATTGACTCGCAACCCCTCTTTACATTATTAGATCCAAGTAATCTCGATTAGGACTTGGTTTGTTAAGCCTTGACAATCATAAGAGATTTGAATAGACTCAGGTAACTGGTTTCTTCCCTCTATTTGTTTTTATAAAAATATGTCATTCTTAAATTTATGCTTTCGTTGAAAAAGTGATTTTCATATATAAAAAGTGGATTTGAGCATGCTATTTTATGAATTTTCTATATGAAAAGCTAAAATTATTTTGTGTTGTGCTATATGTGTATATATGAACATGCTCCGAACACTTGGGATACTATTGGTAGGAACGAGTTCTGAAATTTCCGACCGAGCTACGGGGTACAGTAGCAATTTCCGAACCCACTTAACGGGGTTGTAGTTAAGGCCCTCCTACGGGTAATAATAGTAGTGTCCGAACCCACTTAACGGGGTTGTAGTTAAGGCCCTCCTACGAGTAATAATAGTAGTGTCCGAAACCACCTAACGGGGTTATAGTTAGGGCTTGATCAAGCTGGCCAATAGAGATTTCGAATGTTCATGAGCATGGATAAATAAATGAATTTGTCTGATTCTGTTGTGTTATCTATTCCGTTACTTGAAAGTGAAAAACGTTGATTTTTGAATATTGTCTATGTGTGCAAAGTGTGATTTTAAATGCTATATATATATATATATACATGTAACTTGCTCAAATTCGATAGAGGGTCAAGAGATCCCTTACTGGGCGAGTGCGCTCACACCACTAATAACCATTTTGCAGAGGATAGTGCCGAGAAAGGTGACGAGGAACAATTTTGGGGTTGGTGATTGTATTGAAGGAGTCCCTATTTAGAGAATTGAGTGATCACTATTTAGTTTTGATTGGTTGCTATATGACTCTATTTATTAAGACTATTATAGATTAGTTTATAATTATGTTTATGAACTGGAGATGTAATAGATAGGATTATTATCTTTTCCGCTGCGATGTTCGACTAAGGGTTTTCAATAAATATTTTTTTTGGTTTTTAGTATGTTCTGATTTCCGTGGCTTGGTGTCTTTGAGTCCTTTGGGCTTAGGGGCATCGCCGTGTTGCATCCCGGATTCGGGGCGTGACAAGCAAACTTTGGAGCAGAAAATAGTGATGACACTTCATCGAACACCACATCTCTAGAAGTAGTAAACTTCTTTGTCTCCGGATCCATGCACCTCCAACCCTTCCTAAAAGAGTCATAGCTAACAAATATACACTTTCTTGCTTTCGGATCAAGTTTGGTCCTATGACTTTTAGGAACATGAACATAGCATATAGAACCAATTACCCGAAAATAATTCACATTTGGCTTTTCACCATATAAAATCTCAAAAGGAGATTTTTGTGTACCTGGCCAAGGTAGCAGCCTATTAGTTACATGGCATGCACATTGAATTGCTTCTGCCCAAAGCTTCCGAGGAAGATTCTTGTCATGCAGCCATGAAAGACAAATTGAAGCAAGATACCCAAGCTTTCTTTTTGCAAGCCCGTTTTGCTGCGGAGTATCTGGACAAGTCATTTGACAAAAAAAGCTATTATCTTCACAATACTGGAAGAGATCATTTAACATGTATTCCCCACCATTATCACTGCGTAGACATTTTATTTTCTTCCCAAACTCCTTTTCAATCACACCTTTGAATGCTGCAAACTTGGATAGAGTTTCACTTTTCTCTTTCAAGAATTTCACCCAAGTGAACCTCGAGTGATCATCCACCAACACCATGACATATCGACGCCCACTATAGCTTGGTGTTGTTGTTGGTCCCATCAAGTCTGTATGAACCAACTCGAACAATGTAGATCATCGATTTGATAACCTTTTGAACGAAAGCCGATGAGATTTGTCATATTGGCAACCTTGACAAATCACATCTTCATGAACATTCTTCAAAGCTGGCATTCTATCCACCAACTTTTTAGAAGAAATCTGCTGCAACAATTGATAGCCTACATGACCCAACCGAGCATACGAAATTGTGACATTGTCGGTTTGGCTTGTCTTCTTCACATAGGCTTCTCCTGCTGACATAACAAATAAAGAACTTTTCTTTTCGCCAGTAAAAATAACTTCAACAAACATTTCTTTAACATTGTCAAGCACCTTCACATCCTTTGGGCCAAATAAGACATATTTTCCAGAGTCAGTAATATGAGGAACTGAGACTAGATTCTTCGTCAAACCTAGGACATGATAAACATCATGCAACTTGATACTTCTTGTGCTTGTATCACTACCAACGCTAATGTTAATAGTCACCACACCTTCTTTTGCTACCGGATGTGTAGAGTTATCAGTAGTGACAATAACTCGATCTCCATGGTGCTCATGCATCTCCGAGAACAATGTGTTATTGCCAGTTACATGGTGAGAACAACCGGAATCAATGATCCACTCTTCTTTCTTGTTGCCGGCATAATTGACAAAAGCTTGAGATGATTTTTGTCCAACAGCCTCTACCGTAAAACAATGCTCCCATTTGAGTTGATCATCTTCTTCATTTGTGCAAGCAACATTGGCATTCGCAAGCCTCACCGACAATTTTTCTTGATATACCCGGGCTTTTTGCATCTGAAACATGTGATGATCTTATTGCTTTGTGAGTTGCCACCTTTTTCTGCGTTCGTGTCTTCTTCTTTACTCTTGTTTCCTAATGAGTTCTTTTTGTTTGGCTTTCCCTTTGAAGAAAGAACGGTGTCGAATTCGAAACTTTTTGCCATTTGTTTTGCCAAAGCTTCTTGATTAGAGAGCAAATTCTCTAACTCTTTGACGGAAGGGTGCGTCACCACCCTTGAATGGAAGTAACAAAAGGCCCATACTCCTTCTTTAACCCATGAACAAGATAGCGACGTAGCCGGTCTTCGCTAATCTTCTCATCCGGATCAATCCCTGAAATTTTAGCACAAATACTTTTAACTCGTAAAAAGTATTCCGAAATTGACATACCTCCTCGCTTTAACATTGCCAACTCGTTCTCCAACAACTGCAGTCTTGCAGTATTCTTCTTGGTAAACAGCCTTTCGAGCGTTTCCCAAACTTCCTTCGGAGAAATGACATCACGAACATGATCAATGAACTCTTTGCTAATAGATGTTCTCAAAGCAAAGAGAGCCTTCCCACACTTGATCTTCCACCTTCGTCGTGACTCGGCATTATTAGGAGTATCAGGAGGAATTGTTTCGTTACCGACAACTAATTCCCATAAATTTTGATCTTGAAGGTATGCCTCCATACACATCCTCCAGTACTTGTAGTTGTTACCTACAAGCTTCTCCATCCCATTCTGAACGTTTCCTCCATTTGAGACCTCCATTTGTAGCAGATAACAGGGTTCCCTCTCACTCATGTATTATTATTCTGTTTTATGGCTCTAATACCATAAAACAAAAGAGAGAAGCAAATGGCTACAAAAGACAAGAGAGAAATATATTTGGATGAACAAAGAACTTTTATTGGAATTGTGAATGTGTATTGAATGAATTGGAAGTGATACAACTCCCCCTACTTATACAGTTCTACTAACAAGTATTCCCTTAATTTTCTCTAAACATAAACCCATGTTCCCACTAATTCCACATGCTAACCCATGCTCCCACTAATCCAAATATTAGCCTATGTTCCCCCTAATTCCATGTTCCCATTAATTGCACTATCAAACATTATTATAATAAAAGCTAACCAAATCAATTAATTGTGAACATGCCTCACATTATAGCAATAGAATTGGTAATACTAAAGTAGAATAAACAACTAATTGCTAAATAATAGGAAGTCATGACTAGGTAAGCTGCACTAATTTTCAACACCTTATTGTTGACATATATATCTACTTACTATCTACCAATTAGAATTGTTAGATACTAATCACATTAGTAAAAATTTATTGATACAATATTTAAGGAAATGTATTAATTTTTCTCAAAAAACTAAATAAAAAAATGATTAGAATTGTTTATTTAGCAAATGAATATCAAACCATTAGTATTTTTCTCAATATTATGTTACAAATATAAATGAGCGACTAGTAAAACTTAATGTGCGAGTTAAGAATTCTTAAGTCGTCTTAAAATAAGAACTGAACACTCAATTTTTTCGTTCGAGCACTAAGCGCGAGAGCGATGACGGTGATAGGAGAATTATGTGACCTAGGTCCCACACACTCAATCCCAATCGTACCTCCTCGGGTGAGACTGGGAGATGCTGTATCATAAACTAATGTATCGGGTCAACACTGGGAAATGTTGTATCATAAAATAATATATCAAGCCGACAGGAATTTGAAGAAGGCCCATCCAATCCAATAAATGACATCAATTGAGAATAGAAGGTGGCTAAAATTTGTTAATATGGTATATAACCACAAAACAAACTTACAATTCTTACCCAAACTCGGAGGGGCCAAACCCACGAATAATTTGCCACCACGTGGAAAATTAATTTTTATAATAAAAATTATAAACTTCTAACGTCGAACCAAACTATGGTTAGAATAGTTGTATGTTAAGGTAAGAAATCAAGGTCATAACCCTAAATTAATGAAACTCAAAATTTGGAAAATTCCAGTGCTACTTCATCAATTTCCTGTCTTCCCGACTCAGCAAATTTTCTCTGGAACCGTCAATTTGCATAAACTGAATAATTTCTTTTCTCACCGAAAGTAAACGAGTTGCTTGGCAACAAGTAAAATTTCGATGTCTCCAAGAAACAACAAAATGATGATTGCAAGACCATTGGAACTTAATCTTGCTCTGACCTCGAAGCATTCTAGTAAAGTAAGTCTTTGCCATCGTTTTTTTTTTCTTTATTTTGGTTCATGCCAACTTTAATTCAAATTCAATTCGAATTTTAACATATTCAACCGATTATAAGATCCTATAAATCAAATTTGATTAATATCCGCACATTGAAATAAATGAATCGAATGTAGAATCAAGATTCATTAAATATCCGAATTTTAATAATATATTTTGTTAAATTAGTAACATTATATAAATATATATAATATTTGTAAAGACACTTAAATAGAATGTAATATATACATTACTATAATTAATAAAACAATATTCTTTATTTTCCAAAGTTTTTTTAAACAAAATAATGTATAATTTCTATGCATGTTCTAAAATATTTTTCTACTATATTTGATTTTAGTTTTTACATAAGAGATATTTTTTTTATTAGTTACTTAATTTTAAAACTTTATTTTTTAAAAAAATTTATATGTTAATAACTCCCCTATCCAACGAAGGCTCGCATTATGGAATTAAATTTCATTTAAAAGTTCCACATACATGCTCAAGATTATATCATAAATCTATTACTATGACCAACTACAATTTAGTTTAACGAATAAAGCACTAGATCCATTAAATAACGTCCCAAGGTTTGAATTCTAGAATTATGAATGGAGCAATTGAGCCGAGAAGATCGCCCCTAAATTGAGCGTCTCCAATACCTGAATTTGGATTAATCGACCCATAAATCAAAATCGAAAGCCTAAGACCCAAAAAAACATCTATTACTGCGGACTTGGCCAATGCCCCCCACCACAACCCAAAAAAAAAAAAAAAAAAAACTTCCATATGTGGTTACATTTTATATGTATTTCTCTTACAAAATCTCGACATAGGAAAATAATAAAAGAAACTGATAGATTCTGTCAAAAATAAATAAATAAATAAATAAACCTCGTCCTCCAAAATAATAATTTTGAGCTCCATCCTTGACAACAGTAGTGTGCCACAAAGACAAGATTTTAAAGATAGAAAAAAATTCGTCAAGAGAAACAAAAAGTTTCCGTCTCTAATCCATCACAAAATACCGGACTGACTTCTTTAACTACACTTCCAACATTTTGATCAGTCTGTTTCCAAGACCCTGCACTTTTTTCATTTTGTGACAATAAAAGTAATAATAAATAATTGCGTAAACAACATAGATCACCAAGAAGCAACAAAGTATAAGAAAACCCGAAAAATGTAGCAGCTCACCGCAGTTTCTGAGCTCATTTAGGCTGAAGAAGTGGCATCAAACGAATGCAAAACTTGTTCCAACATCGTTCTCCCCTCCACGTCCAGAGGATTTTCTAAGTTATCGGAGTGAGTGATGTTCAAAAGGTAGAGCTTCTTAGAATTCACAAATGCAGCAGAGAACACCCTCTTCAGCACTCCCCGGGTGCTATCGACCTTGTACTCAAACTCATACACTTGAAGGCCTCCAAGGCCTCGTCTCTCCGAGACAGATACTACCTCAGCTTCTTTTGTACTTTCCTAAACAAGTTTAAGTTTCATTTCAATCTTTGTATTTAGAGAGAGAGAGAGAGAGAGGAAGGTGGTCTAATTCTCTCATCATGTATATGCAGTTGCTTCACTAATAAAATTAAGTGCTCTGCTCAGATTCGTACGATTTAAATTTCCAGCAAAACCTACAATACATGCTTCACATTCATGCTAAGCACAGCAAAACTATTGCAATAACAGAGTTAAAGATCATTCAACTAACCACATATATTCACACGCACACACACACACACACACAAACATAAAGAAAGAAAAATGCCCAATTCAGCAATAGCCCATAAAAGATACAGCTTTTATCGGAAATGTGGACATGGATCAATGTCTGTTCTATGTGCTTGAATGTGTTTGCACCCCCAAAAACACACAAACACAGGTAAACACAGACACAAATATAAGGAAGAATGCCCAATTCAGCTATAAATCAGAAAAGATACTGCCTTTATCGCCGCTCCATTCGCCTTTCTGCTTAAAAAGGCTTGCTTTCCTTTTTGCCGTAAAGTGATAAAATTGATGGTGATAGTTGACTATAACTGTGCGAGCCACGGCTCAAAAATGCAACAGATGTGCCCCTCTTTCCCCCCACCTCACAAAAATAAGAAGAAAGAAAGAAAGAAAAGAACAATCCATGTTAGTTCCACATTTCTTCCTCTGTTTGTTTTTAATGGAGAATTGCAGCAGGACCAAACACATAATTTCTAAACTTGTGTCCGTAGTTATTAAGAGCGTACAATAGCCCAAAGGCTTCTGGGGCTGTAGTGCAAACATGATGGACTTAATATGTTTTAGTGGCAAATAAGTAACCAAAACCGTAATTACCATATGGTAAATTGCATTTCATGCTTGTGAGTCTCTTATTACTAGTTATCTCCACTCTCCCACACCAGACAATCGGAGCAAAGAGTTGATTATGTATTGCTTCATCATATTCGTCCTTAATGTTTCTCACCCGCAATGCTTGTTGTAGCTGTTGCAGCTCCAAAATGGTCTGTCAATGATGATGTTTTTGCTTATGGATTGCTACCCGTGGAGCTCATGAGCAAACGAAAAAAAAAGCGATAGGCTGGGCACTTGGTATAAGGACTTTGGATCATCTGATTCCCCTGATTAATCTGAACTCGTGCATGGATCGTTTTCCTTTCACCAAAAAGAGAATGCATCAAGTATTATCAAGTGCGGGCATGATTGTATGAAAGGCGAATTAGATTTTCAGCCATCTCTGGAGGAGGTTGTAAAGATGTTAACGTATATTGCATATCCACCCGCAAAGAAGAAACAGAAGATGTTTAGATTGGATAGTCAGTGACTGACCGCAGGGAAAGAAAGTTTGAAGATTCGACCCTTTTGAATTATTTAATTGTGTGTGTTCTTTGTAAGAAAGCCTTCTACGAAGTATTTGATGCTATGCCATGATGTTTTGGCATTACTTTATGGGATATTCTTGTAAATAGCATATAAAAATGTCATTTCTAATTTTAATCATACAATACAAATTGGAACTCAGATGGAGATAAGGTACGGATTGAACATTTCTTCGTTAATTTTTCACATTGTATTAAAACAAATAAAATTAAAGGTAGGTACAGATTAAGCATTTCTTGAAATTTTCACATTATATTAAAATAAATAAAATTAACTTATTGTTAATCCCATTATATTAAAAGAAATAAAATTAACTTGTTAATCCGCCATGACAAACAGTGGCTTAGTCAGAATTAACAAGGCAAAATTAAAGTTTTCTTCACGGAATCATAGATTGTAGTGAAAATGACTACTAAAAATAGCTTTCTCAATGTAGCTCTGTAACTATCAATTTCTGCTGTCACTGGACATGTAGCCCAAACTACCTAGCTAGAGTCGTGCCACGCAACCCGATTCACCCCGACTGTGCCCCTCCTGTGATTTACCCCCTACTGGACCGCGTGACCCCTATCTTCTCCCTTCTCCATGGTGGCCCATTCCCATAGTTTTTCCATCCACCATGGAGCCCACACCTTGGGATCTTCCCGTAATAGCATAAAGTTTGCATACATTAAGTTTTCAATCATGTACAATTTTTGAAAATATACGTGGACCAAGTGGGAAATTGTTGGGGTTTTTTCTATTTTTGGTGATCTCACATATTAATTTATTGTATATAGTCTACTATTTCGTTACAAGAGCCCAATTGTGTGATCCATTAGAAAATAAACTTAATGAGCTTATAGAAATATTATATTGAGTATGTGCCTTTTATGACGACCCCGAAATTCCTTTATTATTATTATTAGTCTTATGGCTATTATTAGATTAATACTATCATTATTGGCTACATACATGCATACATTTTTAATTAAAACTGTATAAGGTACATTACATAAGGGTACATCAACAAAAGAGAGTCTCGACTTGCTAGTTTACTATTGATACATAGCAAAAGCAAAAACCCAAAACAGGTACGCAGCGGAAAATCCTACATCCTTCTTCCTAATAAAATGCTTCAAAAGGTTCCTCCTCCTCACCATCATAAAAGCTATCTTCGGAAGCATCTAAAATATAATATAACATGGAATCAACATACGTTGAGTAGAAACACTTCTTTATACACATAAGGTGCTCGGGTGTCAAGTGCACATTAGTTACACATAGCACATATATAATTTCACACTTTCTACCTTTCGTCACCTGACAGTGACCCTTATAACTACCCGGGCCGAAATAACAACCAGCACATTTCTCCCGCCAGCCTTATCCTCCAATGGTCGTATCCCGGGCATACGCCTTAGTATTGTCCTACGACCCTCTCTCTTGAGTAGATCCCTCCGTCTACCCAAGGGGGGATTAGGAGATGGAAGGGTGGTGAACTCTCCCGGCTACTCAATAGTATGTCCCGGTGGAACACCCCCCAGACCATTCCAGCACATATGGGCCCATTCACACAATTGCAATTTGTTCACATATGCACATAATCATAGTTTAGCAAAGTAAGCTCCACACTTATAAATGAAAGCTTTATGTTTGCTTATTAAGCATATGTAAATAGATAGTAGCAAAATATGTAAATAGATAAAATATAAATATAAATATATAAACATAACTAGTATAAATATATAAATATAAAGACTAAAATATAACTAGTATAAATATACTTAAATATATATATAGATTAAAAGATAACTAATATAAATATATAAAATATATAAAATGTGATATAGATAAGTTTATATATATAAAGATGATAGAAAAATATATAAACTATATAAAGTGTGATATAGATATAAGATGATTGAAATTATCTACATATATATATATAAACTAATAAAATGAATATAATTATATATATACTTATACGTACCATATATATATATATATATATATATAGATTAAAGTAGTCTTACTAAGTATTACTAAGTAAATAATTAGTCTATAATAAGTAGACATATATATATACGTACATAACTATATATAGATATATATACCTAATATAATATGAATTAGCTAAATGAATAGATAACAATACTTTAAATATTAATATATATATACGTACATAGATATATATATATATATATATATATATATTTCTATAATCATCAAAGTAGGTATAAAACTATACAATAAAGTATAATAAATAGATATATGGAGCTTTCTTCACAATTACTTTCAAGACAACATAGGATATTCCCCTACTAGCTCATTTAAAGAATCATAGTCTCATACTACCTCATATAAAGCATAGAACTCACATAATAATCCAAATAAAACATAAGAATGCCATGTTATTGTAAAAAGGCACAATAATCACATAGTTTTCCACGAAAGCATAGTAAGCGCATAGAACTCCAAATAAGCATACTAATCACATAAGATCTTCAAGATCATGCTCATAATTCTATCCATCCTTCAACTTCCTCCCAACAAGAGTTAAACATGATAAAATGAACTATAAAGTAACATGAAGCTAGCAACATAACTAAAACCCTCAACTTGGAGGTATGTTTGGCAAAAGCTCTCACTCTAGGCCATTCAAGCTTGTTCTTTTACATTGCTTGGGCACAAGAGTATGGAAGCTTGCCTAATCTCCTCACGAAGAAGAAGAAAAACCCTCTACTTAAGGTATAAAGAAGAGTTCCTACCTTAGTTCTTCAAAGTGTGTAGTAATTTGGAGGAAGTGAAGTGTTTGGAGGAAAAAATGAAAGAGAGTGTAAGAGCAAGAGAGAGTGCACGGTTTTGGGCTGGAAAAATGGCTGAAAAATGAGGATTTTGGTGTATATGGTCTTGTGTAATTATCTTCCATGTATTAGACACAAATATCCAATTATTAAATTCAACTAAATACCTATTCCATACATTATACATGGCTATATATGCTTACACCTATTCTTACTAAATACCATGTATATGTATGTGGGTATGTGTGTGTGTGTATATGTAGCCATGTACATCACCACTAATATATAGTTATTTATGTATATGAGGTTCAAGAGTATGTATTAGTAAAGATATTTTGATAAAATATAAAATAAAATCAACTAAAATCAAACAAAAACATATATATATTCTGAAACTCTTATTTATTAAGTATTGTATTGCTTATTTCTCAGCAAAAAACGAAAATTGGGGTTGGAGAGGTGAAAAGACCAAAATACCCCTTGTTTTGCCCATTTTTCGAGAATTGCCCAAAAATAGAAATAAAATTGTAAAAATTCGAAAATTAATTTTTGCAAGTCAAATAAAACCTAGAATATTTATTTGTATTATTATTTTAATTTTTGGATAATAATTATGCATTTTCAAAATTAGATTTCAAATTAATAACTTAAATACGATGTTTTCCGAAAATTACTAAAAATGCTTGGAAAAATAGGTAAAAGTTGAAAATAATCTATAAAAATTTCTGGAAGTTTAGAAGGATCAAATTTCTTGGCTTAGAAGATCATTAACCCTAGGCCCCACTTTTCTTTTGCATCTTCAATGGATCTAGGTTAGTGATTCTTATTAAAATATTATTTGATTATTTACTAGTGGTCCTGTGCATAATCGATTCATAGTAATCGTATTTTATATTTTATATTATGTATTATTATGTGAGAATCCATATTTTATGAAAGTTTTCAACAAGCAGTATCAGAGCAGGGACTAGATAGATAATCAAATATGTTCTTATTTTTGATTTGTTCCGTTCGATTTGATGTTTTTTGAGCATGCTTTTGTTAATTTACAATATATATATTTATGTTTGGTATATATTTTCGATGCATGTTCATGTTTATAAATCCGAATTGATTTTATGTCATTATACGGTTTTGGGTATTTTTTGATACGTGATTTGAAAAATATCAAGGATTTTGGTACTTTTATATTTTTTTATTGTATTCTGCAACAAAAAAAAAAAAGAAAGAAAAAGGCTGGCAGCTGTAAGAAGAGAAGACACTAAAATCCTAATATATTTGACTAGCAGGAGTTTGAACCCCCGACCATGGATTAGACCTATGCATTCCCAACAATTGGGTTGTTGTTTAATTCTCTAACATGGATGCGTGCGATAGTCTTATTAAAGGTTGTTTGTAATCGAGACTGAACCCACATAGTAACAAAAAATGAGAAAGGGTTTTACTACGCCTATAATAGTGGTTATAACTTTGGTCTGTATGGTGGCATTACGATATCTCTAGAACATGCGGTTGTTGTTTTTTTTTTAATAGAATAATATTCAAAAAGAAAGTTGCATCAGTTGGAGTTTGAACCCAAATATACATCATGACATTATGGTATGTGCACCACTGGACAATATTGTTATTGCAATACAAATTGCCTATTTAGCTTATATATATATCAAGTTATTTTTTTTGCAGTGCTTTTGGAATTTAGCCATGCTATGCCTATGTTGAAATTATATAGATTGAACAAATATGTTGCCAAAGCAACCTATATTTGGGTAAAATTCATTTAGTTTGAAAAATTAGGCATGTTTTCATCTATGCGAAATAATCGACCCAAAGGAATAGTATTTTGGCCAGATGGTTAATGTTCATAATATATTATTTGTCATGTTTTCATTTATGTGAAATAATTGGTCCAAAGGAAGATTGTTTTGGCCAGATGATTGATTCATGAATATGTGATTTTTTATGTTATTTTGTCTATGCAAAGTAATCAACCCAAAGGAAGATTATTTTGGCCAGACAACGGATAGTTATAAATATTAAAATTATTTTGGTTTACATGCTGGCAATTAATCTGTCTAAAGGAAGGCATATTGCTAGGCTGTTTTTCAATTAAGATATATTTATGAACTTTGAGATATTATTTACAAATTATTATTTCTATCCAGAGACTAAATAATAATATTGTATGAAGTATCTTGAAGCTATCAATATTCATGAACTGTGGACAAGAGTATCACTGACAAGTTGTTATTTCTGCCCAAAGGCTAAATAACATGTTGTACTCATCTTGAGATGGACCTACTTGCATGTAATGTGTTTAATGTATTTATTACTAGCACATATGCATGCTTTTATACGGTTAGTTTGTTTTGACCATATTTAATTTTCTTTAGAGTGTCTTTAATATTCTCCATCATGAATAACATCCTGATAAGTCTATAATTATACTTGATTTTTATGTTTATGTTGTCAAAGTTATCACATATTTTCTCTATTTGAGCCTTATTATGCATAAGTTTAAGTTAAATCATTATTTTGTAGGTAAGATGGGGAAAAGATCATAAAAGGGATGAAAAGTGGAATCAACAACTGCGTATCTATGCAAAATATTTTGAGTAACAACCTAATTCAGTAATTCGGAGGAGAAACGGGCTACAAGAATGCGTATGAAACCAATGAATTTTGAGTACCTATCTAGTTCCAGCCATTTGAAGCAAAAATGAATCTATAAATTTGCATAAGTACGCAAACTATTTTGCGAACGTGCACAAAATCCACAACAATAATTAAAAAGTTTCCTTGTTTGATTAGGACTCTGATTTGGAAAGATTTTCTAGGCGAATTTCTGCCCCGTTTTAATCCAGATACAAGCACAAACTGAGGATTGCATTTTTTTCCTAGGTTTTTAGAGTTTAGAATAATTCCTCTTTCAATTTTTTTCATATAGTTTTTGATTTTTGGGAAGGCGGAAGAAGGAGGGGAATCGGAAGGCGAAGGAAGAAGAACCTTGGGAGGGAAATGCACATCCGAATTCTCCAAATGAGTTTTTTTTTTCTCCTTTATGCATTCTCTTTCAAATTTCGTTCTTGTTTTTAAATCCATTGTGAACTAAATCCATTGTCAACTATAAGGGATGGTATAATTTTTCCTATTTCCTATTCTATGAAAACCCTTTGGATTTGAGTGATTTCGTGTGCTTGGTGTGTGAATTTTGTTTAATGGTTGTAATGCTTGATTAGGGTAAATGAATCTGTAAATTTTCACAAGTATGCAAAATATTTTGCACACGTACACAAAATCCACAACAACAATTAAAAACTTTCTTTGTTTGATTAGGACTCTGATTTGGAAAGATTTTCTAGGCGAATTTCTGCCCCTTTTTAGTCCAGATACAAGCACAAACTGAGGATTGCATTTTTTTCCTGGGTTTTTAGAGTTTAGAACAATTCCTCTTTGAATTTTTTTTCATGTAGTTTTTGATTTTTGGGAAGACGGAAGAAGGAGGGGAGTTGGGAGGTGAAGGAAGAAGAACCTTGGGAGGGAAGTGCACATCCAAATTTTCCAAATGAGTTTTTTTCTTCTCCTGTATGCATTCTCTTTCAAATTTCGTTCTTGTTATTAAATCCATTATGAACTAAATCAATTGTTAAGTGTAAGGGATGGTATAATTTTTCCTATTTCCTATTGTATGAAAACCCTTGGGATTTGAGCGATTTCGTGTGTGTTTTATTTAATGGTTGTAATGCTTGATTAGAGTTTGATCCCCCCTAATTATTGAATTTGAGAATCGTTGATGGGGTCGAGAGACGATTTGCAATTGCTGCTCTGATTAAATGAAATCAATTGATATTAAATTGCATGAGAATGAGTTTAATGTTAATTGAGCTATAGGGCAGTGTTAAATCTTATACAAACATTTTCTAGTGTTGGGATTAATTGAGTGAGAACTGGTTAGTTTTAGGCCTAGAAAGGATTGTATGAGACAATTCTATGATGCTCGAGAGAGATTGTAGATGTATTAGTTCCCAGCTTCACACAACCACGAAACCATTTAATCTAGGGATTGGATTGGAATAGGAAATGGATTAATGAGCCCACCTTGCACTTGAATTTCTCCGTATTGGATATTTGCTTTATTTTTAAATTTGTTAGAGTTAATTTATGTGTTGAGTGCTTGATTTAGTTTAGTTTTAAGTCAGAAAACAAACTATTCCATATCGATCAATTTAACTAAATCACACAAGTTAGTTTCACGGGTCAAATCACAATTCCTGTGGGATTTGACACTACTTATCTTATATTACTTGTACAACTACGCGCACTTGCACAGCCCCCAACACATCCCCGTGTACTTAATAGCACAAAACTTAAGAAATTGAAAAGCACTTTATGAATGTGCTTGGTTGCATGGATTTGATTATGGATTATGATTTTATTGTCTTACGAATCTAATAGTTAGTATTACTACTATTGATATAGAGCCACATACGAGAAGTAGAATCAATCATATTACATTAGCTTAACAGATATACATCGTCTAAATTACAATATCCATAAGGGGTCATTTTTTAGAAAGAAAATGCCAAAGTTTTCAAAAGCCGATAACAAACCGATTCGTTATAGAGGAAAGGTCGAAGGAAGTTCGTTCAATCTGGTATAGAGGCAAATGAAACATAAAGAAGTACACTAAAGAACAACCCAATTTTGTGATAAAACAAAGATCCTTAAAGTTTGGATGTCCAAAGACATTCTTTTGGACCAAGTTTTAATCAAGAAAATGAATAAGGTACTAATTTAGTAATAATATCTTAAGAAAATACTACCATTGAAGAAATAATTTATATGGTGAAACTGGGGAGCTTTGAATCCAAAAAAAAAAAAACTCAAAGCACCTCTATGAAAACTCAAGATGCCGGTCTATGGTTTAACGTAGGCGTCCCATCTGTGGTACCAAAAATTTGGTGGGGTAATGATCTCGTTTGATTAAAGGAAAACACCGTTGATCACCGCATATATCTTAAAGTTAGTGGGAGCAAATTTACTATTCTAGTGAGATGACAATCTACTAACAACCAGGACTATAGGCTTATTGCACGAAGGTATACTCGGATGCAAAAGGTCCATATTAATAAGGTGCTTAGCTATTTTAGTATGCAAAATTGTGTACTACGGGACACCCCTGGCAAAGAGTGATAAAGTTTAGTATGTATGCATCATGATTTAGCATACATAGTACGGATGTTAGACAAATATTTTACTAACCCAAAAGTGGATTATTAAAGTGATGGGTTATAAGATATATATAAAGAATTAATAAATATGTGCTCACTCATTGAAAATAAAAGCACTTAAAGATCGTGTGGTAGTTTGATTTAGCTTTTGTTGGACGCCCAGACAACTAGAGATCCACATTATGTTATGTGTTCATGATAGTTGGAGGAGCTATTTTGAAAAAATGTTAAGACATCGATAACTTTTTCAACTATAAAGGTTGAATGCATAATATGCTATGAGGCATCTGATCAAGGAATATAGCTTGAAATTTATTAATGGATTGCAAGTGATCAATGATGTTGACACCATGAAGGATCATTTGTGATAATAAGACTTCTATGCTATATTAAAAAAAACAACTAGATTTTGGAAAGTCTAATATATAGATATTAACTTGCTAGTTGTGAATAATTAAGTTTAGAGTATTTAGGTGTCAATAGAGTATATTAGTACAAACTCAATAGTTTAAAACTCAATAAGGAATCACCACATAAAGTGCTATGTCATCGTGTAGCTTATATGGGTGTTATAAGGATCTATGGTATGCCATATTAGTAGGAGTTAGCTATTTGATTTCATGCTTTTTGTACATGTTTTATGGTTATGTTTTGTACAAACTAAGGTTTCAGAATTGATTGAATACTCTAAAATAAGTATATTGGCTTTTCACTGCTATTTTGCATAAAGTATTGAAAAGTGTTAAGTGACTTTTTAAGTCATAAGGTAGGACTAGTTGGAAATAGACATGATCGAGATCACGTTACATATAATTTTCATGCTACACATCCATACTTGATCTATATTATTAATTTTGATAGTTTTGTGACCACTGTTCGGTTTAGTGACAAGTTGTGTGATGAAAGCCATGTGATCCTATATTAGCACAATTGATGGACCAAATTATTTTTGGATATTTTTAGGTTGAGATAGTATAAAGTTTGCGCGCACTAAGGTTTCAACTATGTACAATTTTCAAAAACATATGTGGACTAAGTGGGAGATTGTTAGTTTTTTTTTTTTCTATTTTTGGTGGTCTCACATATTAATTCACTGTAGATAGTTTGTTATTTCATTAAAGGAGCCTAATTGTGTGATCAATTAGGAAATAAATTTAATGGGCTTATAGAAATATGATACTGTGTATGAGCTTTTTATATGTGTAGAAACCCAATCACAACTTAATTATATTTGATGAATCTATAATTAAATTGTTTGACATAAGGAATATTAGGATGCGGTCCACAAGCTCAATCATTACACATTTTCTTCTTTCTGACCCATATCAGAGAGAGAGAGAGAGAGCAGAAAAGTGACAATTTTTTTTTTGATTTCGAAGATCACTAGCCTTAGGCTCTACCTTTCTTCTGCATCTCCAATGGATCTAGGTTAATGATTCTTATTAAAATATTATTTGATTATTTACTAGTAGTCCTGTGCATAATCGATTCATAATAATCTTGTTTTATATTTTGTATTATGAATTCTTATGTGAGAATCCATATTTTATTAAAGTTTTCAACAGACCCTTATCAAAGTTGTGTGTTTTCATTTGAAAATAAAATAAAACCTATTTTGAAAAATGGGGCACTTTCAAGTTGTATTTTTGAAAAAGCAAAAAACAAGTTGAATGAACCAAACATATTTTGTGTGAACTTATATAGGTAGATACATAGATATTTATTCGTGCACTACCAGATGTACCATAGGGAAGCATGTCCACTTTCTTTTCATAGAGTAGTTAGTTGGATAGATTTACTATAAAAATAGAGCAACTCAACACTGTATAGTTTTGGTGGTGTGGAATTAGTTGTTGAAATTAAAAGCCATCAATGTTTCTCTCTTCCTAATTCTTCTCTCACATAACTCTCTCTCTATATTGTTTCTAAGATTTGTCTCATGGTATTAGAGCAGCTTAATCCTCTTAATTAACTACTTTCACTCTATAATTGGTCTCCACTGGTCCTCCACCTTGAATTGAGCAATTTCCATGGCGGCGAATCAAGATAAGTCACTCACCATGCATAATTTAGATCATCCTAGCATGGCTTTGGTGTCTGTACCGTTGAATGGTAAGAACTTCTTAACCTGGAGCTGCTTTATTAAAATTTCACTAGAAGGAAAGATGAAGTTATGGTTCATAGATGACTCAATTCCTAGGCCCCTTCTTGATGACCCTACCTTTAGATAATGGAAAAGAGTTAACATTTTGGTTATATCTTGGATTTTAAATTCGATTTCCAAGGATATAGTAGGATCTATGGATTGATCTGGAACGCAGGTATGGGCAGTGCAATGGCCCTTTGTTATATCAAATCAAGAAGAAGATAAGTTCTATATCATAGGGGAATTTGAGTTTGGCTTCTTATTTTAACAAATTGAAAGGGTTTTGGGATGAATTAACATGTCTATGTGTTGTACCACAATGTAATTGTGGGTGTACTTGTGGAGCTGCTCGTTTGGTGAAGGAAGCACATTCATCAGACATGTTAATACCTTTTTTGATGGGGCTCGAGATAGCTGTAAAGTTGTAGGGAACCAGATCCTAGATATGGATCCATTACTTGGAGTAAACAAGGCCTACTCTATTATTCAAAGGGTGGAATCTCAGAGAGATGCTCACATCTCATTTTCTAAAAATGTTGACAACAGTGCGTTGATGGCTAAGAATAGTGTAACGGTTGACATAAGAACAATTTCAGAGGGGTTTTCAAGAAAAAAAGAGGACAGATATTGTGAGCATTGCAATACTACAGGCCACACTAAGGATTCATGTTTTAAACTACATGGATATCCAGATTGGTGTAAGGAGTTTAAAGAACAAAGAGGAACTAACATAGCCACATCTAAGGGGATTAACACCAACTATACTAGAAGATTTGTTGCTAACATCAAGGATGCTCAGAATACACCACTGGCCATGGGAGATACAAATACTTTTGAAGATAAAAATGATTGGGTAGAAGCTATATCTAGCATTGTTAAACAAGAAGTGGCAAGGCTTATCAAAGGGAAGATGGTGCTTGCAAGAGATGATGTGAATTTTGCACTAGACTTTGCAGGTATAACTCTTGACTATGCTTTTACTTGCTTGAGTTTTATGAAATCAGGTATGTGGATTATTGACACAGGAGCCTTTAGCCACATTTGTTCTGAATTTCCTTTGTTGAATTCACCCAAGCGACCTACTAACTCTACCAAAGTCTTCTTGGCTGATGGGAGTGTTAAAAATGTTGCTCTCACTGGTCAAGTCTATCTCACCCCTATCCTTATATTACATGATGTCCTATATGTCCTTTCTTTCAAGTATAACTTGTTATTTGTTCACAAGTTGTGTAAGACATCACCTTCATTTTTCTTTCTTCCCACTGTCTCACACAGTACAAGGCACCTAAGAAATTGGTGGCCATTGGTAAAGCTATGGGGGCCATCTATGTGTTAGATAGTAAATCCTTTACTTGCAATTCAACTCTATTTGATTCAATTGTCTCTAATTCCTGTTCTGTTATCTATCATTCACCAAGCTCTTCTTGGATTGAGCTCTTACCATGTAATGAAGTTGATGGTTCATCAGTTTGTACTTCCACTTCTAATAAAAACACAATATCTATTGAAACCGGGAACCAAAGGATTGGTCATATTTCTCCTTAAGCTATGCAGCATCTTACCATTCTTCTTGATTCTAGCTGTAAGAGAATTGAACCATGTGAAGTGTGTCATCTCTCCAAACAACACAAATTACATTTTTAAAGAAGTTTAATTCAATCAAAAGAATGATTTGAACTTATACATATCGATCTATGGGGACCCTATAAAAGGCCCTCACTATTTGGAGTACATTATTTTTTGACAATAGTGGATGATTTTAGTATAGTCACCTGGACCTATCTCCTCCTACATAAACACTGCACTGCTTTTATACTTCATCAGTTCATTCTCATGGTTTCTACATAGTTTAATTCTAAAGTCAAGAATGTAAGGTTAGATAATGGGATTGAATTTGTTAACCAAGATTGCAAAAAAAATCTTCACTAATTTTGGTACAATTCATCATACTTCATGTTCATACACCCCAGAACAAAATGGAGTAGTTGAAAGGAAGCACAAACAACTACTCCAAATTGCAAGAGCTCTCATGTTCCAATCTAAATTGCCATCCAAATTTTAGGGAGACTCTATTTTGAGAGCCGCATATTTGCTTAATAGGATCCCTAGTCATCTCTTACAGTGGAAAAGTCCCTACAAAATCCTATTTCAAACAGTCCCAAACTACAGCCATCTCAAGGTCTTTAGGTGCTTATGTTTTGCAAGAAACACAAACCCACATGAGTCCAAGTTTGATCCCAGAGCCCATAAATGTATTCTAAATGGTTAGAGTCCAAGTTAGAAAGCATATAAGATATACAATTTAACAACTCACACCTCACTCTCTTCTAGAGATGTTCAATTCTATGAGCATATATTTCCCTATTCCACCACATCTTTACGTAATGAACATCCCATTCTTATAGCCATTGAAGATATTATCCTTGAATCTCCATCCTCTCTAGCCTCTCCTAATGGCATGGCACCTTCTGTAATCTCTACTCTTGCTCCAGTTCTAGTAAGAACTAGTACCAGACAAAGGGCTCCAAACTGGCTCCAGGACTATGTTTGCAATATTACACTTACCACCCTTCTAGATTCTATTTTCTTCTCTATAATATCTTCTGACTCTTTTCAATTCTCCTCTTCCTACACTGCATTCTTGGCTAATATGTCAATGGCCCATAAACCAGTTTCATTTAAGCAAGCTGTAAAACATAAAGAGTGGGTTCAGGCCACGAAGAAGAAATTGGCAGCTCTTGAGGCCAATAATTGAGAGGGACAAGTCCAGGTTAGTGGCTAAAGGTTTCAGTCAAGTCCATGGTATTGATTATTTTGATAGATTTTCCCCTATTGCTAAATTGGTGACTGTTAGGGTGTTGCTAGCTATTGGTATAGCTTTCTCTTAGCCTATTTGTCAATTAGACATAAATAATGCCTTCTTTCATGGGTTTCTTGATGAAGAGGTGTATCTTTTCCCACCAGAAGGCGATGATAAAGCTCAAGAAGGCCATGTATGTAAGCACAAGAAATCACTTTATGGGCTTAAACAAGCCTTTAGACAGTTGAATCATGAATTCAACTCCCAATTGATTGATTTTGGCTTG
This sequence comes from Petrea volubilis, assembly GCA_026212405.1. Taxonomy (NCBI): domain Eukaryota; kingdom Viridiplantae; phylum Streptophyta; class Magnoliopsida; order Lamiales; family Verbenaceae; genus Petrea; species Petrea volubilis. The sequence goes on along the minus strand of CM047872.1, from coordinate 15,799,535 downwards.
AGACAATGTGCACATGATCACTGTTTCTTCTTCAAAAACTTATCTACTGCCTTCATAGCTTTGTTAGTATACGTGGATGATGTGTTGATCATTGGCTCTAACATTTCTAAGATTGATCTTGTTAAGCGGTTTCTTGATAAAAATTCATTGTCAAAGATCTTGGTTTTGCTAAATAATTCTTAGGGTTTGAAATAGCTCGTTCTTCTCTTAGTACTCTCCTAACTCAATGCAAATACATATTGAATATCTTATTTGAGGCTGTGATGAGTGATTGCAAGCCAGTAGCTACCTCTTTACCAAAAGGTCACAAGTTTAGCAATGATGACAGTCCTTCTTACGGTGATGTTAAGCAGTATTGTAGACTAGTTAGAAGATTGTTTTATTTCAATTTGTCTAGTTCAGACATAAGCTTTGCAGTCTAGCAACTAAGCTAATTCGTTGGCTTTTCTACTCAAGCACATTGGGAAGTAGCTATGCATGTTTTGCGATATTTGAAAGGGAGTTCTTCTCTTGGTTTGTTCTTTCCTACCTCCAATTCATTACAACTTAAGGCCTATAGTGATGTAGATTAGGCCACGTGTCCTCTTACCAAATGATCAATACTGGTTATTGTGCATTCTTAAGAGAAGCTCTCATCTCTTGGAAAACAAAAAAGCAGAAAATGGTCTCTAGATCTTCTTGTGAAGCTGAGTACAGGAGCTCAGCAACCACTGTTTGTGAGTTGCAATGGGTTTCATACATCCTGAAGGATTTGTAGGTCTTGTAGGTCTCAATTCCACTTCCTATTCCTTTATGGTGTGACAACAAGGCCACCCTTCACATTATAGAGAATCCTGTGTTTCAAGAGTGAACAAAACACTTGGAAACAGACCGTCACATTGTTCATGATCAGTTGAAAATAGGTTTTGTTAAGCTTGTGCATGTTTCTTTCCATCTGCAGCTTGCTGATTTTTTCACAAAGGCGCTCGGGGGTTCTAATTTTCATATATTTCTTGCCAAGTTGGGCTTAGTGTTCCACCAAGCTCCAACTTGGGGGGGGGGGTGAACTTATCTAGTTAGATACATAGATATTTGTTTGTGGACTACCAAATGTACCATTGGGAAGCTTGTACACTTTCTTTTCTTAGAGTAGTTAGTTGGATAGATTTACTATAAAAAATAGAACATTTTAACACTATATAGTTTTGGTGGTGTGGAATTAGTTGCTGGAACTGAAAGCTATCAATGTTTCCTCTCTTCCCAATTCTTCTTTCATTAAACTCTCTCTCTCTCCCTCTATATATATAGATTGTTTATAAGCTTTGTCTCATTTTGAGTATTTTTGTTCTGCTAAAACAGAAAATGATTCAAAAAACAACAGGCTAAACACACTGCTTGTATGATTTCATTACTAATGTACTTCAACTTATTTGGGCTATTCCTTTTCATAATTATCAAATTATTTGATGTTAGTAGAATATGATTTTGTTCGACTTAGAGGTTAGGGAACCCTCTTGATTTTATTAAAAGGAGGACCAAGCGTTCAGCTAGGAAAACTTGGGATTTCGGCTGCAATAATCCATCCAAATTGTTCCTTTGTGCTTCAATTATATTAGAGACGGGTGATGAGTGAAGAGGGAATATGATGAATTCAAGCTGAGGATAAATGCCTCACTGGAGACTCAATAAGACGAAGATTAGGTGCTTGCAAATATAGTGCAGAAGCAGAAATAATGGCTAAGAAGCAATACATGCATTTAATATATATATAATGCACACTCACTAAGGAAGACACCTCTATTTCTAACACGTATTGTCACGCCCCGAATCTGGGACGTAGCACAGCGGTGCCCCGTTGCCCGAAAGGACTCAGAGACACCAAGCCATGAAAATCAGAACATAGTAAAACCCATAAAATATTTATTGAAAAACCTTAGTCTCGCAGTGGATAAGATAATATCCCTAACTATTACAACTCCAATTCAAAGATATAACTAAAAGACTAGGCTATAATAGTCTTATGAAATAGAGTCATAAAAGAAAATAGCAAACTAAATAACATTAACTAATTGTCTAAGTAGGAACTCCTTCAATATAATCACTAACCCCAAAATTAGCCCTCATTACCCTCGCCAGTAATATCCTCTGCAAAATAGTCATTAGTGGTGTGAGCGCACTCGTCTAGTAAAGGATTTCTTGACCCTCTATCAGATTCGAGCAAGTTATATACATATATATAATAAAAAAATCATATTTACAAAATGAACAAGTTTCAAAGTCAAGATTTTACACTTGCAAGTAGGAGAATAGATAACAGAATAGAACAAGCACATTCATTTACATATCAATAGTCGTGAATACTTGAAATTTCTATTGGCCCACTTGATTAAGCCCTAACTATAACCCCATTAGGTGGGTTCGGACACTACTATTATTACCCGTATGAGGGCCTTAACTACAACCCTGTTAAGTAGGTTTGGAAATGGGAGGGCCTTAACTACAACCCTGTTAAGTGGGTTCGGAAACTACTATTATTACTCATAGGAGGGCCTTAACTATAATCCTGTTGAGTGGGTTCGGAAGCTACTATTATTATCCATAGGAGGGCCTTAACTATAACCCTGTTAAGTGGGTTCGAAAACTCCTATTATTACTCATAGGAAGGCCTTAACTATAACCCCGTTAAATGGGTTCAGAAACTATAATTATTACCCGTAGGAGGGCCTTAACTACAAATCCGTTAAGTGGGTTCGAAAATTACTATTTTGCTTGGAACTAGCCTGTTTGTATTATTTGCAGACTTTGGTGTCCCACCGAAAAGTTATTTTCAAAGACTAAAACTACTCAATAATCAAGTACAAAGAACCACATAGAAGTAATCATCAACAAAGTTGATATCAGTTGTTATCCATTGCATGATGCTATAGGGAATGGTCTACAAAAGTCTATATCCATCAACTCTAAAGATTATTGACTTCTAGTTGCACTTATTTTCCTTATACACACACACACACATACACACTTCATACATTCTATACAAATTTTTCAAGTCTGTAAGAATAAGAAAATCAAGAGTTTCCTTTGACATAAGCATATTTATTCTCTATTTAGAGAAATTGCCTAATTTCTTATGTTGCCACACAAATGAATTCTCATCATCCAATTTGGCTTTAGTACCAAAGTTACTTTTAAAGGTGCCTTGTCATTTCCGTTAAAGCTGCTGGTGTCTAATATTCACATCATAACAAACTAGAATACAAGTTCCATTAATATTTAAATTTAGAGAAATATTAAAAATTTTATTTTCAATGATGGCGTAGTCAATTTTTTCTCTAAATTCAAACAAAAACTAGTATTTAGGAGAACATTATGGACATAAATAGCCTTCAACAAAGCTTTGTTTCCATTTCCATATATATGTATCTTTCAACACCAATTGGCACCGGACACATTAATTAATCCTGAAGTATGACACTAATATGAATGGTTCGTACCTTATCCATCCACTAGGTGTCAATAGGTACTAAAGTTAAAACAATAAACAAATAAAATTGAGAAGTCAATATTCTTTGCACACCAAATGACCTATTTGGGACATTCTTTCTTTATGTGACTAACTTTCTTGCAAAGTAACAAACAATTACCAAATTGTGTTTCTTTTGCACTTTATGTAGGAATGTCACATGTCCTGCAGTTTCTTTAACCTAAGTCCTTTTTCATTTCTTAATGACAGAAGTTTCTCGAGAAATTATTGCCAAATTAGTACTTCGTCCGTTTTCTTGATTAAAATTAGGTCTACAAGAATGTCTTTGGACATTCAAACTTTAAGGACCTTCATTTTTATTACAATTTTGGGCTATTCTTTGATGTACTTCTTTATGTTTCCTTTGCATTTACACTGTGTTGAAATGAGCTTTTTAAGAATAATGCCCGTTATGACCTTTTCGCTAGAATGAATCGTTTGTTATCTTTGCTTTTGGAAACTTTGGCATTTTCTTTCTCAAAAATACGTCCCCTTATGGATATCAGGAGTTTAAATGCTGCATGGCTATTAGACTAATATAATTTGATTCATCCTACTTCTCGTATGCGGTTCTCTATCAGTAGTACTAATACAAACGATTAGATCCGCAGGACTGTCAAATCCTAATGTGTAATCAAGTCTATGCAACCAAACTTATCATAAAGAACATATTCTATTTCTTAAGGTTTGTGCTATTAAGCACATGGGATGTTATTTGTAATGGCAAATATTAAAGATACTATAAAGAAAATTAAATGTGCTCAAAGTAAATCAACAAACATGTGCTATAAAATAAGCCAATATACTATTCTTGTTCAAGTTCGACAAGAACTGCTTAAAATAACAAACATGTGCTATAAAACTGACCAATGGCCCATCGGTTAGGATGTCAAACGCCTAACTTCATGGTTTTAGGTTTGAAACCCGCTGGTTATACACTTAAAAGGTTCTACTCCTTTTTTTTTCTTGTTACAGCAGCAATATGCGATTTGTACAAAATTATAGAGAGTACCATAAGTGCAAGTGGCCAAGTGGACAATTGCTCTTCTCTTACATGGCAACATTACTGATGTGCGGTTCGAACCCCACTGAGCATTCTAAACCTGCATTTTTTTATTCTCTCGAAGTAAAAATAATTATAACCGACGCGTGACCCTAACTCATGCTCCCATGTTCGAACCCTGCTATTCACATATAATTAGGGTTTATTACCCTTTTGCTTACAGCCGCTAGCTTCCGTTGTTGTTGTTTTTTTTTTTTATGGCAGTCAAACGATTTTTATGAATATGAACATACATCCACAATATATATCCAACACAAATATATATATATATATATATATATATATATTATAAATCAACTAAAGCATGCTCAAAGAACATCAAATCACAACTGGATAAATCAAAATAAAAACATATTTGATTATTTATCTAGTCCTGCCCTAATACCACTTGTTGAAAACTTTAAAAAGTGTGGATTCGAACACAAAAAATCCATAATACAAAACAAACATACGATTCCTATGAATCGATTAATCACATGACCACTAATAAATTACCAAATAATGCTTTAATCGAAGTCACTAACCTTGATCCATTAGAGATGTGGAAGAGAAGTAGAGCAAGGGTTAGTGATCTTCTAAGTCAAGAAAAACGGTGAAACTTTTCCGTATTCTCTCTCTTAGATGGAGCAGAACGAAAAACGTCATCCTATTCTGGCTTAGGGACCATACCCTAATATACCTAATGTATCACACTTTAATTATCGGCCCATCAAACATAATTAAAGTGTGACTGGGCTTCTACACATGAAAGGCCCATACTCAATGTAATATTTTTATTAGCCCGTTAAATTCTTTTCTCTAATGGATTACATAATTGGCCCCCTTTTCATGAGATAACATACCATGTACAATAAATTAATATGCAAGACCACCAAATTAGAGAAAAACTGTCACGACTCGGAAAAATACCCTTTTATTTTATTAAAAGTAAATAGTAATTTCCGTATAAGATTTGTACAAAATACAAGAGTTACAATTTTCAAAATGAATATGAAAGTAACTGTATTGTGTAAAAGGCTTCCAAACGCTTCCGCTGCGCCACTCTGATCTGCTATCCCATTTCTTTCTAAAAATAGTCATATAAAGAAGAATCAACACCACGGTTGAGTAGAGCTATTACACAATCACATAAGGTGCAAGTGTGTGAAATTGCACATAAACATTTAAAAATCACATAATACTCCATGTTTGTCACATATAGTGACGTAATACCTTATAACTCCCACCATGATCAAATAATCAATATTCCAACCGAGTCACTCCACGATTCCACCAATCCCAACCGAGTCACACCAGTGGTCATAACCCGGGTATATGCCAAATCCTACGACCCACTCTCACATGGAACACTCCGTCCATATGAGGAGGGATTAGGAGATGGAGGGCTGGAACACTTAATACCGGCATCTCCAATAGAATGTCCCGGCGGAACTCAGCCACATCCATTCCACAATATTTCGGGCCCAACACATAATTGAGAAATAACTTTCTCATAACACATAGACCATAAAGAGCATAAATAAATATATCATGTTCATGCATATTCATTTATGAAAGCGTAATAGCAAGAAAACAATTATCATATTGACATGCATAGCAAATAATTTGAGGCATAAAATCTTAAAATATGAACACAGGCAATTACTTGGTATTTTTACCATTATTTGGTAAATCCAAGTTAAAGCCTTGTTTATGAAAATAGTCTAAGATCATGTTGCCTAAACTACTTATGAGAAAGGTAATAATTCTACCTTCAAATATTTTTAGGAACAAAAGAGGGTATATAAAGGGCTATATGGAAGGCTAATAAGTATATATGTAGGTAAAAAGGAAGGTTTACATATATATGTATATGTGAAGGAGATATTTTATAAAAATGGAGTGTTTTGAGTGTTGAAAGTAAGGTAAGTGTGGGTGGGGGTGTTTTAGGCGGGATTTGTGTATTGTGTGTGTGGAAAATGAAGATAATGCCCCCCTTTTTATAGAGTTTAGGGCAAGAAATAGAATTATTTAATACTATAAGTCATTTTCTAATAATTATGATCTTATCATATCTTATCATAATCTTATCAAATCCTATCCAAATCTTATCTAATCTTATAAAATCTGAAATCATATCTTTAATTAATTAAAAATTAGAATTTGTATTTATTTATTTTTGTAAAAATCGAAAATTAGGTTTTAGGGCATAAAATCCGAAAATTCAAAATTAATTTAGAAAAATTCCAAAATTACGAAATTTAATCTTTATAAATCTGAAATTATATATATATTTTCCAGAAATTATAAATTGAACATATAACTTTAAGAAAATTGCAATTTAGGACATAGAATTTCTAAAATTGTGTTACAATGTCAAATTCCTCTAAAATTTGGAAAATCATGTAATTTATTCAAAATTACAACTTCTCCATGCATAAAAGTCTAGAATACTATTTATATTATTTTCGAAAACTCATAAGTATTTAATAGACGAATTTTCCAAGAATGATAATCAAAATTCGAAAATTAGCACTTTACCTTTCAAATTGTAAATTACTCTCAAAATCAGACTAAAATTTGAAAACAACAAGTAACAAGGACATTTTCAAGAAGCATAAGGTTTTATATCAATTATTTAAATAATAAGGATTATTGAGTCGTCACAAAAACCCAACACCTTCTAGCACGATAACATGCTCGACCATAAGACCTTCTTGAAATCACTTCACATACCAGCCCAGGACTGAGCCACTGAAGTCCAATGCCACTATACCAATCCTGGATTCCATACATTCTAGGATGCATCGAGCCTACTGAATCACAAGATCTGGGGTGTGAACAATATCTTCCTTATGCTTTTTGTTTCGGCACTACAACACATACCAAAGGATCATAAGAAAATAGCACCAGTCGCCATGATCCAGTCCTAATGGATCAATCATCGCCATAACTCCAAGTCTTCGGCCCTTGCTGAAATAACGCACCAAGGGAGATTTGATAATCCACATACCTGCTGAGTCCAAGTGCACTCAAGTGGGGCATGGAAACCGTCCTCTTTATCACTGAAGCACCGCGAGCATACACGCATATTTGCACAGTGCCTTCGCTTCAAGTTTATGTCCATTGGGATGATGTTACAGGCCACCCTCCACGTAAAGACTCTAATTTTTGAGGGACTAACGTTGCCCAAAAGAATTTCCAACTCCCCCTGCTACCTTGTTATGCTGTCCCCGGGCCTCCAGTCTTGTCCATTTGCAGTGCAATATGATAAAAGCTATGGACTTGGAATCTACCGTTCTTCATAAAATGCCATTCTAGCATATCAGGGTGGTTCTCGATACTTAACGACAATCATTTGATTAGGACTGTGTCCTTCGGCCAAAAGTTTTGATGTATATTCTCTTTATTCTAGCTCCGTCTCTATTGGTTGATCATCTCCACCATACAAAGATCCCCACCGACCGTCAATCGAGAAGTGATCAGTCTAAAAGTCACTAGTCGTGGAATCTATCGATCATTCCAAGTATGAAAATTAACCCTATTACCAATGCGCTATCGAGTTCCACATTCTAATAGTTCTCTTGCCGAGATTAAGCTTCGCCAAACAAAGGACAGCCAATGTGTGATACCCTGACCCTATATGAGTCTTATTATTATTATGATTATTTGTTAATAATAATAATAATAATAATAATAAAATCCTATTGGATTTAGGATTATTGGACTAATGCTATTAGGCTTTGGACTATTTAGTTAATAATATTAGGTTTAGAAATTAGTATTATATATACTCACGATAAAAGATAATATACAACAGAATAGATATAGAGAGACAGCTATTACTCACGAATTACAACTGCGGAATTCACGAACCACAACCTGTAAGTTCTCGGCTCCAAGTTTTTGTATCATATGCAAAAGTTACAATCATGTGATTTGTAGACCAATCATAAAAGAACAAAGAAAAAAAAAATTGTGTTTGAACCTCTACAATCATTACGTGGTGTGTGCATATTACACCTTTAGGTGTGTGTGACGTGTTGCCATGATAGGGTATATAAAATAAAGACTAATTGTATTATAATTAGTTCTTCTAGCTCTTGATTAGAAGCTTTATTTATTTATTTTGTTATAGCACATTTTTACAGAAAAATTGTACCTTTAAGAAATTTGAGCTCGAGTTCATCTTTAATGGTAATAAAGGTTGGTTAAAGGTGTACATTAGTATTATGAGTGAGATCATTATCTCTTGTATTGTATAAAATAAGTTCCAAACAAAAATTATTATTAGGATTGATATTCTATTATTGTAACGCCCCGGATCCGGGACGCAACACGGCGATGCCCCTAAGCCCAAAGGACTCAGAGATACTAAGCCACGGAAATCAGAACATACTAAAAACATAAATCGTAAACCAATCTATAATAGTCTCGCAGTGGATATGATAATAACCCTAACTATTACATCTTTAGTTCTAAAACATAAATCGTAAACCAATCAATAATAGTCTTAATGGATAGTCATAAAAGCAAGCATCAAACAAATAACTATAACTAAAGTCTCTAAGCGGGGACCTTCAATCCATTCACCAACCCCAAAATTGTTCCTCGTCACCTTTCTCGGCACTACGCTCTGCAAAATGATTATTAGTGGTGTGAGCGCACTCGCCCAGTAAGGGATCTCTTGACCCTCTATCGAATTTGAGCAAGTTACATATATATATATATATATATATATATAGCATTAAAATCACACTTTGCACACATAGACAATATTCAAAAATTAACATTTTCCACTTTCAAGTAACGAAACAGATAACAAAACAGAATCAGACAAATTCATTTATATATCCATGCTCGTGAACATTCGAAATCTCTATTGGCCAACTTGATCAAGCCCTAACTATAACCCCGTTAGATGGGTTCGGACACTACTATTATTACCCATAGGAGGGCCTTAACTACAACCCCGTTAAGTGGGTTCGGACAGTACTATTATTACCTGTAGGAGGGCCTTAACTATAACCCCGTTAAGTGAGTTCAGAAATTGCTACTGTACCCTGTAGCTCGGTCAGAAATTTCAGAACTCGTTCCTACCAATAATATCCCAAGTGTTCAGAGCATGTTCATATATACACATATAGCACCACGCAAAATAATTTTAGCTTTTCATATAGAAAATTCATAAAATAGCATGCTCAAATCCACTTTTTATATATGAAAATAACTTTTCCAACAAAGACGTCAATTTTAAGAAAAACATATTTTTATAAAATAAATAGAGGGAACAAACCACTTACCTCAATCAATCACTCCCTTAATTTGTCAAACCCTTGACCACTCAAAAATCTAATCCCGATCGGCTGAATCTAAAGATATAGGATGTGGGTATTAAGCTATTGCTAAATAATCGTATAAAATTCATAATTGCGGAACCTCATGAAAACCTAACCCTAATCTCTCGCTCTCTATTATTTATTTATTTTTTCTTACTATCCAAATTATAGAAATCAAATCGTGTAACTATTACTAAGTTAATATTATACTACTATTACGAGAGCATATAGATACATATATACATATATATATGTACGTATACCCCTAAATAACCAACCCACATATATATATATATATACATATACATATATAAAAGGAATTCTTATACTTTTTATTGCACACACACCAAAAGGTGAAAATTACACACAATTTGTAATCATTACCATGAACAAAATAACACATTAACACTTTAAGTGTGTGTGTCTATGTCATACGTATACTCCAACTAAATGTACAACCCTTAAAGCCATATGTACAAGTCTATTTGTACAAAACAATCTAAAAAACTACTTGTGCAATCCTTAAAGCAATATGTACAAGTCTAATATTAAACAAAATAATCTAAAACAAAACTCTTTGTTTCCTATTCCACACACACCAAAAGGTGAAATTTGCACACACAATTTGCAATGATTACGGGAGAGACAAAACACACATTCACACCTCTTGTGCGTGTGCCTTTGTGTTGTGTATATTAATTTATAATCATCATGATGCACTATGAGTTGAATTCGCTAGTTTTAAAATTATTGAAAATATGGATGCCATGATTTCCTACATATATAATACGAAGAATGAGGGACTGGAAATTTGCAAGGATTACCTGACTCGATTGGAATTAACAATGTTGACGCCTTGATGACTGCCGAGTTTTGCGTTTTCTTACTCTATTCGTTTAATATCCTAGTTTTCTGTGGGTGTGTATATATATATACATATAATTAAAATTCCTAAACATAATGTGATTAACTCAATAATCCTAAGCCTAATAGTATTAGTCCAATAGTCTTGACCTAATGTGATTGGCCCAATAATCCTAAGCCTAATAGGATAGCCCAAAATCCCTAAACCCAATAGGATTTAACTAATATTAATAATATAACAATTGCAATAATAATGGAATAATAAAATTATAATCCCAAGAACAACAATAATAATACTACTACTACTACTAATAATAATAATAATAATAATAATGATGATGATGATGACAATATTATTAATTTTTTTTGGTGAAACGACAATATTAATAATAATAATACAATAATAATCCTAATATTAATAATAATATTAATAAAGTAGTAATAATAATAATAATAATAGTAATACTAATAATAATAATAATAAAGCTGATAAAAGGGTCCGGGTATAACAATTATTAATATTGCCATTATAAATACTCAAATTGATTTTTATTATGATTACTATTTTTATTTTTGTTAATATAATTATTTCTATAATTATTATAATTATTAGCCAAATTCGGTTGGGCTTAGGATTATTAGGCCAATCCTATTAGACTTATGACTATTGGGCTAATTCTATTAGGTTTAGGAATCCTTCATGACCCATAAATTCTATAGTATATCAAATTAGGATTTAGTATTATATTAGTTGGACATTTAGGGTTATATATATATACCTAATAATTATTAATCACACTAATTTAATACCCTAAATCGTACGTCTAAGACCCGCACAATTCAACACCATAGGAGTCAATGGAGTCTAACATTATGACCGTAATCAATATTGTAAGTTTTTTGTTTTATTTTGCCTTCAATATATATAGTTATGTTTATATATATATCATGATTAATAGTCCAATAAAGGACAAAAATCTACATGTTACAAATCCTATGCATATAGAAGCTAGTGGCACCTTAGTAAACTTGTGAATAGGTTTTTGATTACGAATAATGGTTGTATATACATATCGACATAAGTGCACGGATCAAGTCCTTGTTTTACTAGATATATATATATATATATATTATATTCATACACGCAAGTATATATGAAACTAGGTAATTATATATATATATATATATATATATCAATGCATGTGTGTGTATATATGTGTGTATATGGTGAATTGCTTATACATAGCGCGAGTGTGTGTAGGTTTGAAGGTTATTATTGTAAAGTGTGTGTAAACCACGCCTTGTAGTATGTGAATAGAGGGTGTTATGGAAAATTGTATCCATGTAGGCTTAGATTTATAATTCATCTTATAAACAAGGACTAAGAGTTAGGTTTCATGAGGTTCCGCAATTATGAATTTTATACGATTATTTAGTATTAGCTTAATACCCATATCTTATATTTTTAGATTCAGTCTATCGGGATTAGACTTTTGAGTTGTCAAGACTTTGACATGTTAAGGGAGTGATTGATTGAGGTAAGTGATTTCTTCCCTCTATTTGTTTTATAAAATTATGTTTTTCTTAAAATTTACATCTTTGTTGGAAAAGTTATTTCTTATATAAAAGTGAATTTGAGCATGCTACTTGATGAATTTTCTATATGAAAAACTAAAATTATTTTGTGACATGTTATATGTGTATATATGATCATACTCTGAGCATTTGGAATAATATTGGTAGGAACGAGTTCCGAAATTTTCGACCGTGTTACGGGGTACAGTAGCAATTTTTGAACCCACTTAACGGGGTTGTAGTTAAGGCCCTCATACAGGTATAATACTAGTTTCCAAACCCACTTAACGGGATTGTAATTAAGGCCCTCCGACAGGTAATAATAGTAGTTTCCGAATCCACTTAATGGGGTTATAATTAAGGCCCTCCTACGGGTAATAATAGTAGTGTCCGAACTCACTTAACGGGATTGTTGTTAAGACCCTCCTATGGGTAATAATAGTAGTGTCTGAACCCACTTAATGGGATTGTAGTTAAGGCCCTCCTACGAGTAAAAATAGTAGTGTCTGAACCTACCTAACGGGGTTATAGTTAGGGCTTGATCAAGTGGGCAAATAGAAATTCCAAGTATTCATGAGCATGGATATATAAATGAATTTGTCTGATTCTGTTTTGTTATTTGTTCTGCTATTTGAAAGTGTAAAATCTTGACTTTGAAACTTGTCTGTTTTGAAAATATGATTTTTATATTATATATATATATATATATACGTAACTTGCTCAAATCCGATAGATGGTCAAGAAATCCCTTACTGGGCGAGTGCGCTCCCACCACTAACAACCATTTTGCAGAAGATAATATCGAGAAAGATGACGATGACCAATTCTGGGGTTGGTGACCAAATTAAAGGAGTCCCTGCTTAGAGAATTAGTTAATGTTATTAAGTTTTCTATTTTCTTCTATGACTCTCTTTTAATAAGGCTATTATTGTCACGACCCGAAAAAATACCCTTTTATTTTATTAAAATATATTGGACTGAAACGCGCAACGGTAAATATTTTCATAGTTGTATAAATAATAATTTTCACATAAAATTTGTACAAAATATAAAAGTTACAATTTTCAAAAGGAATACAAAATAACTTTATTGCGTAAATGGCTTCGAAACGCTTCCGCTGCGCCACTCTGATCCGCTATCTCATTTCTTTCTAAAAACAATATTGGAAAAGAGGAGTCAACGCGACGGTTGAGTAGAAATATCATTCAACCCCATAAGGTGCGTGTGTGTTTTAATAGGTGCACGTAGACACATAATTTCACATAATACTATAATGAAAATAAAAGCATTAAATATCTAAGACTTACAAGATACTTAAATTCCTATCTTACTCATGAAGTTAAATAATACTCCTACCTTGAAATATTTTTAGGGAAAAAGAAAGGATATAGAAGGCTTTTTAGGTATATATGTAGGTAAAAAGAAAGGTTTATATATATACATATATGGGTGGAAGATATTTTATAAATATGAAGTGTTTTGGGTGTTGAGAGTAAGGTGAGTGTGGGTGGGGGTGTGTTAGGCGGGATTTGTATTGTGTGTATGATTGAAATGAAGATCACCCTCCCTCCTATTTATAGTTGTTGCCCAAGAAACAAGATTATTTTATTAGGGTTTATCTTGTTAATTAATGTGATATTCCAACTAGGCCTAACATTAATTATGTTCACACCTAATTGTGGTTGTAATTTACACAAATGTTACCCTAAATAATATGAGTTGTGCCCTAAATTATATTATGTGTTGGCCTAATATGATGATTCAAGCCCTAAACTCATTAGAATGCTCCAAGTATAAGATTTGCTAGATTTACCAAATAAAGATATTTTAATAAAATATTAACACAAAATCAAATAAAATCAAATAAAATCTGATTTTTATTTTCCTAATCTTATAAAATCTGAAATCATATCTTTATTTCATCAAAATTTGAATTTTTATTTATTTATTTTTGTAAAACTCGAAAATTACTGTTTTAGGGCATAAAATCCGAAAATTCATAATTAATTCAGAAAAATTCCAAAATTATGAAATTTAATCTTTATAAATTTGAAATTATATGTATATTTCCCAGAAATTATAAATTTAACATATAACATTTCAAAAATTGCAATTTAAGACAAATAATTTCTAAAATTGTGTTAGAATGTCAAATTCATCTAAAATTTGAAAAATCATGTAATTTATTTAAAATTGCATCTTCTCCATCATAAAAGTCTAGAATACTTATTTATATTGTTTTTTGAAAACTCATAAATATTTAATAGACGAATTTTTCAAGAATGGTAATCAAATTCGAAAATTCGTACTTTACCGTTCAAATTGTAAATTACTCTCAAAATCAAACTAAAATTTTAAAACAAAAAGTAATAAGGACATTTTCAAGAAACATAAGGTTTTATATCAATTATTTAAATAATAAGGATTATCGGATCATCACAATTATAGCTTAGTCTTTTAGTTGTATCTTTGAATTGGAGTTGTAATAGTTAGGGTTATTATTTTATCCGCTGCAAGACTAAGATTTTTCAATGAATATTTTATGGTTTTAGTATGTTCAGATTTTCGTGGCTTGGTGTCTCTGAGTCCTTTCGGGCTAAGGGGCATCGCCGTGCCGCATCCCGGATTCGGGGCGTGACACAATGTCCCACTTTAGCTGGGAAAAATCCAAGTTTTTGAAGTATTTAGGATGAAAGAACCTACTCATCAGGCAATTTTGGTCTGTTATGTTCCTTCATACTTGCTTGGTGATAAGTCCAATAATTATATATATTTATGTACTTAATTGAATGGATTTGTTATGATTTTCCATATATTTCGAATTATTTTAAGAAGACGCAACATTTATGTAACTTGTATGTAGGTTGCACTACTTAGTTTTAAAATGACCCTAATTCTCTCCTCTCTCTCACGGACTCTCGGTTGAACACGAAACCCTAGGCGTGTTTGCAGCTTCCAACCGTCATGGGCGATCACCCATTGAACCTCAATGGACAACCACTGGCGAGACCGGTCCCCTCTGCCGGCAAATCTTACGCCGGCGCAATTGGCAGCAACCCGTTTGCACCAGATGCTCGCGAGCTGAAGAAGATGTTCGACCTCAACACATTCACCCCGACTGGGAAAGTCGTGGAACATAACGGGAAGCGTATTGTTGTGTTTTCACTAGAGCAGAAAACCTCCCTCTACGAGGCGTTTCGTTTTGCACTTGTTGAAAAGCTTTCCCATGGCCGGCCGTCCATGGCTATTTGAGGCTGTGTTTTGATCGGATGAACTTGAAGAAGCGTCTCTTGCTAGTTCCAATCAACGAGACACGTATTCTCATCCACCTTTATGACCAAGAAGATTATTCTAGGGTTTTTCTACATGAAACTTGGCACTTTGGAGGATTTCGATGAAGGTGATTAAGTGGACGTCGGAGTTTTCTCCTCAATTTGAATCTCCGATTTGTCCAGTCTGGTTCACACTGTCTCACTTGCCTTTTCACCAATTTCCGATTGAAGGGCTTTTCGTTATTGTTTCTTGTATTGGAACCCCCTTGCGTATAGACGAGCTGACGGCGGACATAACTAAGCTAGATGCAAGAGTGTGCATCGAGCTCGATGTGACCCAGCTGATTCCAAAGACCATGTCGGTGGTGGATGGCGACCGCTACTATGAACAACCGATTCTCTATGAAGGTCTGCCGGCGTATTGTACTCGCTGCTGTAGTAGGAGCCATATAACAAAAGAGTGCAGGGTCGACCAGGATAGTGAGCCGGAACTGGAAGAAGGTGAAGTTCGAGAAGAAGACCTACGAAACCAACTGAATAGTAGGCGACGGAATCGGAACTTGGGGAAGAAGCCTACTGTACGTGATGGCCAGTCAGGTGTGGCTCCGAACGCGCAGGTGAAGGGCCGGGATGAGATGGCTCGGCCGAAAAAACTAGTGGCACAATACTCAGGTAAAGTTCTGGTGGCAGCCATCGTCGGTCATGATGTGGGAGACGACAACCCAGATTGGAAAGTGGTTGGCAAGAGTCCTAACCCTAACTGGAACCCTCTTTCTAAAACTGGAAGCCCCCGCAAGATGACACCAAAAAATGTCCCTCATAAGCAATACATTCTCCATCCTTCAGGATGATGAAAAGGCGGATGATAACGGTAGAGCTGAGGATGAGCAACAGGATAGTAATGGTAGAATACATCGTATTGTTGACAAGTTGACGGGCCTCCGGCAAGAGGATCGGCCAAGTGCAGAAGGAGAGGATCTGGTGATGGTTTCCCCGAAGTTGCCAGCGATAGACTTGGTGGAAAGGGCAGACGGTTCGCTTAGGGTGGCCATGCTTGCCCGAGAAAAGCTGGATCACCAGGAGGATGGTCAGGAACAGGAGGTACGGGAAAAGGATGCTGATGACCGTGGACAGCACGTTGGACATGCAAATGATGGTCTTTTCAGCGAATATGAGCTAGTAGCGAGGAGTGCTACAGATTATACAGACTCCGCAGTGAGCTCATCATCTCAAGATGATCCACTTTACCAACCTAGTGGTCATGCATGCCATGCAGAGGCTTCAGGGGATGAGGTGGCTCTCCCGGAGCATCCCCCTCCTACCATCAAGAAGGCTATGTCTGTTAAGAAGCCACCAAAGATTGCTTTCCCGTGCCTCACGCACAGCAAGGTTTGTTCCGATCCCAACTCTCGGAACCAATTATGATTAAAATTTTAATTTGGAATTCACGGGGCTTTGGCGACCCCGCTAAACAACGCCCAGTTTGTAGTTGGATAAAGCGATATAATTTGGATAAGATTGTTATAATAGAACCAAAAATTTAGCTGGACCGATGATATATGGCACACATAATGGGTTTTCAGGATGTTTTGTAAGTTGTGACCTACAGGTGCAGCCGTTGATCAACAACGCTCAGCTGCTTCATCTACGGGTTTCCTCAAGCCTACTTCCACAGCCAGTGTTATGCAGCCTCATGCATGCGAGACATACGAGGACCTTTCAATGTCAGTTATGGAAGGATTTACAGGAAATACCCACCCCGGATCCATGGTTGGTTGGTGGGGATTTTAACGTGACTTGTGATTTTGCGGAAAAGAAAGGTGGGAAGAGAGCGAGACCGTCTGACCAGGAGGATTTTAATGATTGTATAGAGGGTTGTAGACTAATTGATCTAGGCTACATTGGCAGTAAGTTCACCTGGACAAATAGACGGGTGTGGAAGCGATTTGATCGGATTTTGGTTTCTAACGGGTGGATGGAGCTCTTCCCGGACTTCAAGCCCATTCATTTCTTTAGGCACCAATCGGATCATGCCCTAATTCTCGTACAATTGACCAATACCATAGATAAAGGGCCGTCCACTTTTTGATATCAAAAGATGTGGGCGCATTACCACCTATTTAAAGATGTTGTTCGTGCTTCTTGGGGGATTTCGACAGCTGCCATGGGGATGCGGGGCCTGCAAGAGAAACTTTGTCGCTTGAAGGGTTGTCTCAAAGTGTGGAATTGAGAGGTGTTTGGGAATTTTTTCCAGCGGCAGATTTAGGCCAAGGAAGATGCTAAGGAGGCAGAGCATGTTTTTGACCGGGAGCCAACGAAACGTAACTTGATCATGATGAATAAGGCCACGGTTGCTCCTAACTAAACCTTAGCCATGGAGGAGGATTTTTGGCAGCAGAAATCAACAGTTAAATGGCTCACAGAAGGGAATCACAACACTATTTATTTCCATAACATGGCTAAAAGCAAGCAGCGGCAGAGTCGAATACACTGTATTGAAGATGGAGGAGTTCAGCTCACTAAGACAACAGATATACAATCGTGGCGGTGAGATTTTTCCAAGAGTTGTTGATTGTGGAAGACATCCAGCTAGGGGACGAGCAGTTCCATAATACTCCAAAGATGATATCGCCAAAGGATTCTCGTTCCTTGAGTGATATTCCAACTCGAGAGGAGGTACAGGTGGCTGTCTTTGGGATTGATCCTTCCTCTGCTGCTGGACCGGATGGATTTTCATCCCACTTTTATCAGGAATGTTGGGATATTGTGCAAGATGAAGTTTACTCAGCTGTTACAGAATTCTTTCACAGTGTCCCAATGCCTCGCGCTTTCACAAGCACCACGCTGGTGCTAATTCCCAAAAAGGAAGGGACTCTCTCATGGAGTGATTATAGACCAATTAGTCTCTGTAATGTGACTAATAAAATCATGAAGAAACTGCTATATACACGTCTTGCACGTGTGTTACCCAATATTATCACGCCCTCGCAAATGGGCTTCATTGCGGGGTACGCGATAGCGGATAACATACTCTTGGCGCAAGAGCTTACTCACTCCCTAAACAAGCAAACCCGGAGGGGCCGACTTATTTTGAAATTGGATATGGCCAAAGTATATGACCACATCGATTGGCCGTTTCTGGTCCGTATGCTGCGTGGAATGAGTTTCGATGAGCATTGGATACTCTTAATCTGAAATTCTATTGAATGTTGTTGGTTTTCTATCCTTATAAATGGGACGAGTGTGGGCTTATTTTGCTCATCTCGTGGGCTTCGGCAAGGTGACCCTTTATCCCCAGCCTTGTTCGTCCTTGTGGCAGAATGGATTTCAAGGGATTTGGACGCTTTATTCACCAAGTACGCATCTATGAGATATGAGCTCAACCTGCTGGTCTCAATCTCACATCTGGTGTACGCTGATGCCGTGATTATCTTCATGTCGGCGGGGACGGGAGGTATCAAGAGGCTGACTCGATTCTTGTGTGAGTATGAGCTGGTCTCAGGATAGAGTGTGAACGTCTGAAAAAGCTCCTTTATTGTCTCGAAGGGATATCCTAGGAAGAAAGTGAGAGATCAAGCCGTTGCTCGGATACATCCAGGTTGGGCTCCCCATTATCTATCTTGGGGCGCCTATCTATGTCGGGCGTAAGCGGGATGCATTTTTTGATAGGATTATGCAACAACTGAGATTGAAATTAACTTCTTGGGAGAATAAGGTTCTCAATTTTGGCGGGCGGCTTTAGCTTATCAAAAGTGTTTTGTCCTCTATCCCACTGCACACTTTGCAGGTTCTTGAGCCGACGAAAATAGTTATCTTGCAATTATCTAGAATGCTGAATAGATTTTTCTGGGGCTGATTTGGAGGGCAGAATCGGGTCCATTGGCGCTCTTGGTCCACCATATGTGCGCCGCTGGAGAAGGGGGGACTTGGAGTTTGAAGTTTGGAAGATACGATCCGAGCATTTTCTTGCAAACTGTGGTGGAAATTTCGCTCCCAAACTTCAACTTAGGCTCAATTTGTTAATGGTAAATATGTCATGCACAGTCACGTAAAGGACGCTCTTCCAAAAAGAGGAAACTCACATATATGGCGTCGTCTAATCCACATCAGAGAGGAGGTTGAGCCCCAAATATTTTGGCAGTTGGAAGATGGGCGGGTTTCATTCGGTCATGATCATTGGGCGTTCTTGGATACTCTTGCGTCTTTAGTTGTAGGGTTGGATATTATGGGATGGGTTAACGAGTTTTGGGAGGACAAAGTGTGGAGTAGGCTGAAACTCCTATCGATTTTGCCTAGTGGAATGGTTGATGACATTATGGATATCCCAATTCGGGAGGGGCTCCCGAATACTCCCATTTGGAAACTTGACCGAACAGAGCAATTTACCACAAGATCTGCCTGGGATTTGGTTCAAGATAAAGGGATAATCCAGCCTTCATATGGTCACATTTGGTCTCCTTTGATCCCACTAAATATTTCGATCTTCTTATGGCGACTCTTGAGAGGCTAGATATCGGTGGATAGAAGGATGCAGAGGAAGGGTTTCCAGCTTGCCTCCCATTGCTGCTGCTGCCATGCAGAGGAGACATTATCTCATGTCTTCTTCGAGAATCCCAAGGTTTTTAAGGTTTGGAGTTTCTTTGCGGACCTATTTCGTGTGGACCTCCCTGAAACACAGTAGGTGGCAACGATGCTTTTGTATTAGCGGAATTCCATGGGAAGTGGAGGAGGAATTCATATTCGATTTCTCGTGGCTTGTCTTATTTTGTGGTATACTTGGGAGGCTCGCAATGCAAAGAAGATTGACGGTAGGAAAGTGATTGCTAGCTCCATAGTTTGGGAGGCATGTGTATTTGCTAGCCTCTGCTAATCGGCTCACATTCCAGTAGTGGAAGGGGGACGAACACATTGCTCAGTTTTTTGGGGCCAAAATTAGAGTACGACGTGTCCATGAGATCACCATAGTTCAATGGCTGAAGCCGTCCCAAGGTTAGGTGAAGCTGAACATCGATGGAGCTTACCGGACTGATGGTACTGCTAGAGTTGGGGGTATCGGGCGTGATCATGAGAGGGAGTCGTTGTATGGTTTCCAAAAATGTCTCATGGCTGATAATACGCTACATTCAGAGCTACAAGCAGTCTTGGAGGGCCTTACGCTGGTGGTAGGGAGGAGGCATTTGCATATTTGGATGGAACTTGACTCCAAGGTGGCTAAGACCTTGATTCGCCAAGGGCAGGGAGTTCCTTGGCTGTTCTCCCATTTAATCACACGGATTCGGAAGCTTTTAGATGCCATGGATGTTCGGATTACTCATGTATTCTGTGAAGTAAACCAGGTGGCGGATTTATTAGCCAACCGGGCATGCAACATGGGTATTTCTGAGGTCATTTTCCCTCCACAGTTTCCACGACGTCTTCTTGGTACTACGCACACGGACCAGCTGGACTTACCAAGCTTTAAACACAAGAATAAAATTATTTACTTGTAATTTTGCTTGTTCTAGCTAGGTTTGTTTTTGTGTTTTGTTGATAGGCTACTGTTTTTCTTGGTGTTTTTGATAAGTTTTGACCTTACTCCTTGGTCACCGATGTACTTTTTTTCTTTTGATTAATAATATACGGGGGGGGCTACTTTTTTTCTTTTGATAAGGTTTAATGTTGGTTTTTCTTATTTTAGGAATAACGAGTCTAAAAGGGCAAAATGTTAGCAAAGAGGTGCGATCATGCGCAAGAAATTGCGAATCTGCACAAAAACAGAGATATTGGAGAGAATAGTTTGCAATCCTGTACACAAAATCTGCGAATATGCGCAAGCTGTGAATTTTAGCAACTTTTCGCTCCTACCCTAATTAGGATTCTATATCAAATTAGGGTTTTTAAGGGCTTATAAATAGAGAAAAACAGTAGCAACCTCAGATTTTTGATACTTTTATTCTCTCTTTTAGTTTTTCCATAGTTTTTAGCTTAGATTATAATTTTTTCCTTCAAGTTCCATCAAGCAATACAAGATTGGAGGCGAAGGAAGTGAAGATTCGTCAATCAATTGGAGTTTTCTATTCTGTTTAACTTTAATTTTAGTTGTATTGATGGATAGTTTTTATTTCCTTTTGAATTTTGTTGACATGAGAAGCTAAATATTTTGTTCTAGGATTATAATTAAACCCAATCTGAAAGTTTTATGAGATTTTCCATGTTCTTATAATTTTGTGTACTTATTCTGATTGTTTAGTTTGGACTGTTTGTTTGCAATTGTGTGGCCACCAATTGTATGTTAGGAATCCTATCTAAGCCTTGACGTAGGAAATTTAGGAACCGAAAAATAAACTTAGCAACGCATGTTCGATTTTATGCTTGTTAAAAGTCGATTAGTTTGTAGGATAGACATATACCTACAAATCATGTGTAACCCAATGAGTGAACTTGATGCGTTATTGATTAATTGCTAGCCATAGACATATAGGATATCATTATTTCATAACAGGTTTGTGGAGATTTCGATAGAAACCCATGAATAAATTCATTCTCTAGGTTATCAGAACAATTCACAGAATTATAAGAATTTTGATAATTCGAGTAAGAAAAGAATATTGGGGGATGTTGTAATCCTAGATTTTATTTAATCTAGTTAATTAATCTGCTATTTGTTACTTGCATTGTCTATTTTTATTTTGTTTTATTCTATTTTGATTAGTTTAATTTAATTTCTTTCTACCATAATTGACTTTAGAACAAGAATGGGAAGTTTAATTTCACTACTTAGTTAGCAATAATTTACAAGTCTCTATGGGATTTAATACTCTATACACTCTATATTATTTGTTGGCACACGTGCATTTGTGTGTTAGAAAATCCACAACACTTGGCAAGTAAACCCAGGTTAAAAGCCCGAAGATTGCGAAAGCCAATTGGATATGCTCATGTTTTTAGTGCGACCAAGGCTGTTTAGTGTTCAAGAAGAAGACTTTTGAGAAGAAAACAAAGAATTCTAATTGGGATTGATTCTGCAGGAACATACATCAGTTTTTTAACAGGAAAAACTGATCTAATATAGATAGAATAACTGATCCTATCATTTTGCTAAGAAAATTAATTGCTAAAAACTGAAAATACAAACTGATAATCAACTTTATATTATTATTTAGATATAATGCAACCTTTAAGCACTTATTTAAAACTCCTCCTTGCTTTAAGAGTTGCAAACTCCAAGCTTTTGCCTTAATAACTCAAATTTGCCAACTGATAGTGGCTTGGTGAAGAAATCGGCTAACTAATCTTCAGTCTTGCAATAGAGTAGAGTCATCACTCCATCCTTTTTCTCAGCTACAATGCTTGATTAACTGCTGTTGTTGCAGCTACAAACTCTGCCTCTACTGTATATTACGCCACAATATCTTGCTTCTTAGAACACCATGAAAAACTCTCAAGCCAAAATTGAAATAGTACCTTGAAGTACTTTTCATGTCATCAATAATACAACTTGCAAGATATCAGGCCTTGCAGCTGTAAGATACATCAAACATCCGACCAAGCTTTTAAAATAAGTTTCCTCCACTTTTTCAACTCCATCATCATTACTTAAATTTTCCTTCTGATTCATGGGAGTGTTCATTTCCTTGCAATCTTTCATCTAAAATTTCTCAAAAATCTCCATTGCATACTTTTTTTGGCAAATGAAAACTCTATCTTGTTCCTGCTTGATTTCCATTCCAAGAAAATACGGCATTAGACCAAAGTCTTTAAGGTTCGCATACTGCCACATTGCATCTTTGATATATGTCCACGAGCCAATCTAGTGCCTCTAACTGGCACATTATCCACTAGTTCATTCTACCCTGCATTCACAAGCTCAATCAGGATTTGATTTGCCTTACTTGATTCATCCCAATTCCACTGCTCATTTGCCATAAAATGCACATCTCTAGTGATGGTTATGGTTTCAGTTTGTGGTTTGAAAACCTTATGTGCCTTTGAGACATTACTGTATTCAACAAAGATGCCTACCATGCGACGACCCGGTAACTTCTATTGTTATTATTAATATTTTATTTAGGATTTATCTCCATTATGTGATAATTATTGTGTGAATATATGTGATTTGTGAATAAACGTGCGTTATACTACCTGCATTTTTTTAAAATGTGATTATTCCATCATTTGTTTTCTTAGCACTTGAAAAATGCAAAATGTTAATTCCTGAAAATTTTATTATGATTTCCGAATTTTATTAACAGTAAAATTATTATTTTAACATTTCTTTATAACTTAGACCTTATAGTTTTAATTTTGAATGGTGATTATTATTTTTGGAAAATTTATTTAAATACATATTTTAGGCTTGCATTTATTTTATTTTCGAATTTTATAAATAAATTATACAATTTTTGAATTTTATAATTACAACAATATATTTTATGATTTTAAATGTATAATTTTCGAATTTTAATTATTTATAAACCTAATTTTCGGATTTTAATTAAATGAAAAATATAAAGTCTAGATTTTTAGTATATTTTATAATTGTTTTGCAAGAATATCTCCTCTAATACATATATTAGTGGTAAATTCTATATCTACATATCCACACACACATCCATACATTTATTAGTGGTGATTTATATATTTACATGTACACACACATATTCATATACAAACTAGTGGGGAATTATATATCTACATCTCCACACACACATTCACATATATAGACTAGTGGTGATTTCTACTTCTACCTATACACACACATGTCCACATATATATACTTGGTGATATCTATATCTACCTATACACACACATGTCCACATATATATACTTGGTGATATGTATATCTACCTTTACACACACATGTCCACATATATATACTTGGTGATATGTATATCTACCTATACACACACATGTCCACATATACACTTGGTGATATATATATCTACATATACAAACATATGTCCACATGCACATATATATATATATACTAGGTAGTTTTCATCACAAAAACACACACTAAATCCCGCCAACAACCTCCACACCCACAAAATCTTGCATTTCCCAAATATGTATCACACTTTATCATTGTTAAACCTTCCCATATACCTATATATATAATTACCCCTCTTTCTAAACATATATATAGACATATTAACCTTTCTACATATATATACACACTCTTACATCTACAAACTCCTTTCAAAACCCCACTTTCTTCTTACATCTTTGAACACCTACATATATACATATATCCTTTCTACACATATATTTATATATACTTATCCCTCCACTTATAAATATATATACACACATTAGTAGCCTTTTATATATTCTCCCTACTTTTGTAAATCACTTTTGGAAAAAGGTAGGAGTTTCCTTAATTGCATAAGTTAGTTCTAGTTCTAGTTTTACATTTTTGCTATCATGTTATTATGCTAAATATTATGTGACTATGTGCAAATATCACACACGCTCACCTTATGTGATTAAGTGAAATTTCTACTCAACCGTCGCGTTGACTCCTCTTTTCCAATATTTTTTTAGAAAGAAATGAGATAGCGGATCAGAGTGGCGCAGCGGAAGCGTTTCGAAGCCATTTACGCAATAAAGTTATTTTGTATTCCTTTTGAAAATTGTAACTTTTGTATTTTGTACAAATTTTGTGTTAAAATTATTATTTATACAACTATGAAAATATTTACCGTTGCGCGTTTCGGTCCAATATATTTTAATAAAATAAAAGGGTGAGTGGAGGCACTTGAGGAACGAAATGGAAACCATGGGTGTTTTGAAGCATTTTACTTAATAAAGTTACTTTTGTATTTTGTGAAAATTGTAACTCTTGTATTTTGTATATGTTTTATGTAAAAAATTACTATTTATGTTTAATAAAATATAAAGGAATATCGGGGTCGTTACATACCACAACCTTTTTGTCTAGTTTATCTCGTTCAACATGAGGAACATAGGTAAAACAAAGACAACTAAACACCTGAAGTAGTTCAATGAAGGTTTGAATCCATACCAAGCTTCAAATGGTGTTTGATCTTTCAACGCCTTTATAGGAAGCCTATTTTGAAGAAACACTGCTGTATTTGCTACTTCTGGCCAAAATCTCTTTGGCAAATTCTTCCATGCAACATACATGTTGTCATTTCCATAATATATCTATTTCTTTTTTCACTTACTCCATTTTGTTGTGGAGTACAAGGAGCTGTAAACTGACGATTTATGCCTGCTTGTTCACAAAACATATTAAACTGTTGAGAAGTATATTCCTTGCCGCTGTCTGACCTCAATAATTAGATTTTACAATCACTCTCACATTCCACCTTTGCTTTGAACTTCCAGAAAACACTTGCATTCTTTGACTTAAACTTTAGGAAATGAATCCAACACATTTGGTTTAAATCATCTATAAAAATAATGTAGTAAAGACTACCTTTAAGAAAGGGAGTCCTTTGAGGTCCCGCAATGTCAGTGTGGATCAACTGCAGTTTGTGTGAAGCTCTCCATATTGCCTTTGGAAATGACAGTCTGTTTTGCTTTCCAAAATGACAAGCTTGATAGTTTGGATGGTGGACGTCCAAGTCAGGCATGTTCGTAACCAAATTCAGCTTTTACATTCTGAGTAGACCTTGGTAATGATAATGGCCAAGTCTTTTAAGCCATATTTTAGCAGTACTTTCTTTAACAGAAAGGCTATCTGGTCCTTCTCTATAGGGTCTAACGAAAACCTTTTACCTCTCATTTTTACTTTGAACAACTCCAGACCATTAGCATCCTTGATCAAATAATATTTATCTTCAAAAATAACTTTGACGCCCTTTTCTATCAACTGACCAACACTTACCAAGTTTTGGTCAATGTCGAGTACATAAAGCACATAAAAAATGGTCTTTGTGCTCAAATGACTTGGAATAGCAATAGTTCCTCTACCTTTTACAGGAATGTAGTCACCATTTCCAATTCTAACTTTTGTAATGGATGTTGAATGTAACTCTTTGAAGAGTTCTTTGTCATTCATCATGTGGTTGGTGAATCCACTGTCAATAAACCAACACCCACCCAAGCTGCTGCTTGAAAAACATGTTGCAACAAAGAGTTGCTCCTCCTCCTCTCCATCATTAACTTGAGCATTTACTTCTTGTTGTTGGTTCTTGTTCCTACAAATTATAGCCTCATGACCAAGTTGACTACATTTATCGCACCTAGCATTAGGCCATTTCCAACACTTTGAGGGTGGATGACCTTTTTTACCACAATGGTTGCATAGGATAATTTCTCTTCGACTTTCCTGCCTTGCTTTTGTTATTACTTGCAACACCTTCTCTATTTGTTTGTTGGTTCTTCTTATTCTTCTTATTTCCATATTTTCCTCCATCTTGAATTTTGCCTTTTAATGCATCTTCAACAGCCCCAACTTCTCTCATAGCCCTTCTTTGCTCATGTGCTTGCAGCACACTCAATAATTTTGCCAAGGTGGTCCTGGATAGGTCCTTAGTGTTTTCTACGGTTGTTATGGTTGCTTCAAATCTCTTGAGCACCGATGCCAAAACTTTTACAATAATTCGAGAATCAGTAAACTTAGTGCCAAGCAATCTTACCCTGTTTGCTATATTCAAAAGCCTGTCAAAGTATTCCTTGATGGTTTCTGATTCTTTCATCCTTTGCAACTCGAAGTCTCTTATAAGATTCATCACTTGCATGCCTCTAATTCGTTCATCTCCTTCATATTATCTTGAGATAATCCTAGATGGCCTTGGCTGACTTTAGAGACATTATTCGAGTAAAACTTGTTGGAGAAACTACTGAAAAAAGCAAGCCTTGGCCTTTGATTTTCTGGTTTTTTAGTCCTTTTTGTTCTTAATTTGGGCCATGGTTGGATTATTAGGCAATGGAAGAGTCTCATAATCCTCCTCTACTTCTTCCCAAAAATCCATAGCATGTAAATATGCTTCCATTTTGACAGCCCAAATCTGATAATTTTCACCTTTAAAAACAGGAGGTGTCATATAAAGAGAAACTTGATTCTCCTTCCATACTCAAAGAGGAAATGCTGTGTTTGGTGGACCCTTAAATCACTTAAAAATACTTATAGATCCCTTAAGAAGAAGGCCCTGATACCAATTGTTTGTGTTCAATAAATAGACTTTTGAGAAGAAAATAAAGAATTCTAATTGGGATTGATTCTACAGGAAAATTAGTTTTTTGATAGGAAAAACTGAACTAGTATAGATAGAATAACTGATCCTATCCCTTTTGCTAGAAAACTAGCTCCAAAAAATTGAAAATACAAACTATTAATCAACTTTATATTATTATTTAGATATAGTGCAGCCTTTAAGTACTTATTTAACAGAGGTCCTTCTATCCAACCCGATGTATGTCTTTCCCCTCATTGCTTCGCCACCAGAAGTTGGCCATGGATGATTCAAGCTCCCGCAGGAAAGTATTTGGAAGCTTGAAACAACCCATAGCATATGTGGGTATGGCCTGAAGCACTGCTTTAATATGGACTTCCTTCCATGCCATAGATAGGGTTTTGGTCCTCCATTCTTCTAACCTATTCCAAACTTTATCCTTGATAGATGCACATGCCGCCTTCTTTGACTTTTTGGTGACTGCTGGGAGCCTCAAATAAATGTCATGTTTGGCCACTCTTTGGACTCCTAAAGTAGTTGAACGGCTATTTTTAGTTGGTCCACCCTTCGGGCTAAATGCTATTGAGGATTTAGAGTGGATGATCCCATGTCCAAAAATCAAGGCGTATTTTGACAACACTTCATTAATTAAATTCACCGCTTGCAATGAGGCTGTACAACATATAAGCGTGTAGTCTGTAAATAGGAGGTGTGATATATGTGGCCCTCCCGGGCTTACGGCAATACCCACCAAGCGTCCTTCCTGTTCCTTTGCTTGTAATAGAGAGTTAAGCACTTCTGCACATAGCACAAAGAGAGAAGGAGAGAGAGGGTCTTCTTTATGGATACCTCTCTCTGGCCGAAGAGACCCAAACTGTAGACTATTTAACATGAAAGCAAAAGTTACTCAATTCACAGAAGACATAATTAAACAGATCAAATGTGACTTGGAACCAATCCTATGCAACACTCTTTCAAGAAATACCCATTCAACCTTATTAGAGGCCTCACCAATGTCCAGTTTAAATGCCATACAGCTAGTTTTACTCGATTTGTGAAGCTTTAAAAAGGGGTTTATCTCAAAAGCCACAAAAATATTATTTGAAATTATTCGGCTTGGGATAAAAGCTGACTTAATTAAGCTCTAAGGTTAATTATTCTTTTTTTTTGTGTCTAATTGAATCTCAATAAATAGAATCTTTGGACAACTAATTTTAATTTGCCGTCTCCCCCTTTGTATTATGATAGATTAATTGTTGCCGTACATGGTAACAAGTGTGATAATTAGAACCAACACTACAAAAACTATGAGTTCTATGACATTTTTAAGTAAAACAATTATATATAAACTAGTTCACCCAAAAAAAATAAAAAACTCTATGTTACAAAAATAACACAAATCGAAAGCAAAAATAAAATGACATAAGGATTTACGTGGTTCATCCAAATCTAGGTTACATCCACAAGCGAGAAAGAGAGAGATTTTTTACTTTCTTTAAAGAGGTACAAAATGGAGTCACAATGGTGCTCTCAAAACTCTCTAGAACCACTCTAAAATCTGCTGTAAAAATCACATAAGAACCACCCACAAAGTAGTATTATAGTGGGGTTTAAATTCTACAACCACCAAAAGACTGTATGTGTGTAGGTTCGCAATTTGTGCAGCTGCACAGAAAAATACCACAGGTGCGCAAATGGTTTTGTCCAAAATTGGACTTGTTGGAGCCATACACAACAAATCTCCACCTTGGCTCTTCAAAGTCCATGTTTCAACAACCTCAAATACAAAACAAAATAGCAATTCTCATCTCTATCTCTCCACCAAAACCTCAAAATGCAATCAATCAAAAACAACAAACTTGCTCCGAATCCAAGCAATGCTTGAATTTGTGCATAGGCAATGGCTTCGTCATCATGTGAGCTGGATTATCTTCGATAGCTATTTTGGTAACACAAACTTCACCACTAGATATATAATCACGAAAAAAATGATATCGAATATCAATATGTTTGGTCCTCTCGTGAAACATCGGGTTTTGTGTGAGATGGATTGCACTCTGACGATCACAGAATACGTTAGCAACCTCCACTTCGAGTCCCAAACTCTGAACTAAACCTTTCAACCACAAAGCTTCCTTAATAGCCTCAGTGATTGCTATATACTCTACCTCTGTAGTTGATAAGGCAACGATAGGCTGAACAACTGCCTTCCAGCTAATAGTACCTCCAAACAAAGTAAAAATATATCCAGTGACGGAACATCTTTTATCTAAATCCCCAGTAAAATCAGAATCAACATAGCCAACAACTTCACCTCCTGACGAACTTCCCGAACTATCAAATAGAAGCGCCTAGCGAGATGTACCTTTTAGGTATCTTAAAATCCACTTAACAACCAGCCAATGCCCTTTACCGGGATGTGCCATGTAACGACTCACCACACTAACAACTTGTGAAATATCAGGCCTAGTGCAAACCATGGCGTACATGACACTTCCAACTGCACTAGAATATGGAACACGAGATATGTGTTCTTCTTTCTCTCCAGATTGAGGTGACAATAAAGCTGATAGCTTGAAATGTGGTGCAAGAAGAGTGCTCACAGGCTTTGCATCATGCATTTCAAACCTCTTGAGGACCTTTTCAATGTAGTGCTTCTGAGATAGGAACACCTTTCCGGCACGACGATTTCGGTGTATCTCCATTCCTAAAATCTTCTTAGCACCACCCAAGTCTTTTATCTCAAACTCACTATTCAGTTGTTCTTTCAGCTTGTTGATGTCAGAAATGCTCCGTGCAGCAATGAGCATGTCGTTCACATAAAGGAGTAAGTAGATGAAAGATCCATTAGACAATCTCTGATAGTACACACAAGCATCAAAATCACTTCTTTTGTATCCGATAGTGATCATAAAAGAATCAAAATGCTTGTACCATTGTCGGGGAGATTGCTTCAAACCATAAAGGGACTTCTTCAAAAGGCATACATGGTCCTCCTTTCCTTCAACAACGAATCCCTCTGGTTGTTCCATGAAGATGGTTTCCTCAAGCTTATCGTGTAAAAAAGCCGTTTTCACATCTAACTGCTCAAGTTCCAAATCAAATTAAGCAACAACTGACAAAAGCAAACGTATGGAGGTATGCTTTACAACAGGTGAGAATACTTGATTGAAATCAACTCCATACTTTTGAGCGTAGCCCTTGGCGACCAGCCTTGATTTGAATCTCACATTATCAACATTGGGTGTACCCTGCTTCTTTTTAAACACCCATTTACATCCAACAATTTTTTGTTTTTTCGAAGGCTTTACCAAAATCCAAGTCTTATTTTTATGTAAAGACTCGATTTCCTCTGCCATTGCACCAATCCATTGTGCGGACTCACTGCAAGAAATAGCATCTAAAAATGAAGCAGGCTCATCACAAACTGTTTGCTTAGCAATAGTCAAAGCATATGGCATCAAATCAGTTTCTGCATATCTAGAAGGTGGTTTAATCTGTCTTCTAGGCCTATCTCTTGCAATAGAATCAGTTTCAGCAGGCATTGCAGGTGGCCCATGTGGAACTAGATCATTTAGAATGGTGGTCTCCTGTATAGGAACAACTTCTGACTCCACTTGCTCGGGTGATCCATGAGCACCTGCATCAAACTCAATGACACTATCCTTTCTCAGACT
Source organism: Petrea volubilis (assembly GCA_026212405.1). Taxonomy (NCBI): domain Eukaryota; kingdom Viridiplantae; phylum Streptophyta; class Magnoliopsida; order Lamiales; family Verbenaceae; genus Petrea; species Petrea volubilis. Next base: position 15,768,142 of record CM047872.1, on the reverse strand, counting down.
AATCATGGCAGATTCATCAAAAATAATATTTCGACTAGTAATCACCTTACATGTACTAGGATACCAAACTCTAAATCCTTTAACACCAGGTGTATAACCCAGAAAAATACACTTTTTAGATCTAGGTTCAAGTTTTCCATCATTAACATGAATATATGCAAGGCAACCAAAAATTCTAAGATTAGAATAATCAGCTGTATTACCAGACCATACCTCATCGGGAGTTTTCAACTCAATAGATGTGGATGGAGATCGATTCACCAAATAGCAAGATATAGATGTTGCCTCAGTCTAAAACTCTCTAGGCAATTCAGCATTGGAGAGCATGCAATGGGTTCTTTCAATCAAAGTCCGATTCATACGCTCGGCCACGCCATTTTGTTGTGGCGTTCCAACAACTGTGTAGTGTCTCACAATGCCTGCCTCTTTACAATGCTTCTCAAAATGACTGGAACAGAACTCCAAACCATTATCAGTATGAAGACGCTTAATAATCTTTCCAGTCTGTTTTTCTATCATCGTCCTCCACTGTTTGAATGTAGTAAAGACATCACTCTTCTGCTTCAAAAAATATGCCCAAGCCTTCCGGGAATAGTAATCAATGAAGGTTAGCATATACCAGCACCACCTTTAGAAGGCACCCGAGATGGACCCCAAAGATCGGAATGAATATAGTCCAAAGTCTCTACTGAAACTAGTTCTTTTATGTTTCCCAAAATGCAATGTTCACAAAAGTCCAATTGTGTAGTGCTTTGTCTACAAAGCAAGCCCCGCTTGCTCAAAATAGTGAGTCCTCCCTCGCTTATATGTCCCAGTCGCATATGCCATAGTTTCGTAATTTGAGAGTCAGACATAAAAGATGACGAAACTACAGCTCTACCTGAAACAGTAGTACCCTGCAAAATATACAAGCTGCCACTAGCTTTCACACCCTTCATAACAATAAGAGCTCCTATGGAAACTTTCAAAATACCTTCTGAGCCAGTGTACTTATATCCAAAAGTGTCTAGAGTGCCCAATGATATAAGGTTCTTCTTTAAATTCGGTACATGTCTCACTTCTATTAAAGTTCTGATCACACCGTCATGCATCCTGATTCTTACTGTTCCCTTCCCGGCTACTTTACACACTGCATCATTACCCATAAGAACAACTCCATTCAAACTTTCATACGTGGAGAACCAATCCCTTTTGGGACACATATGAAAGGAACATGCGGTATCCATGATCCAAACATCGTCTAATCTAGAACCATCTGAACTGACTAGAAAAACACCACCATCACTGTTTGTTTCAGCAACACTAGCTGCACCGGTCTTACTTTCTCACTTTCTAGCTTCTTTTTCAATAGCGGCACTTAATTAGCTTACTAGACTGTGATCTACTTCTCTGTTTGTTGCCATCAAAACTTCTCTCTTTAGTTCTTCCCCGAACAACAAGACCTTCACCTTGATTTTCTGAGATACTAGATGTGATTTCCCCATCAATCGAATATTTACTCAATAGGGCTTCCTGAACATCATTCAACGTAATGGTATCCCTACCATATAAGATAGTATCTCAAAAATTGGAATAAACAGGAGGCAAAGAACACAACAATAACAATGCCAAATCCTCATCATGGTATTTCACATCCAAATTCTCCAAATCAGTAATGATAGTTTTGAAATTATCAATGTGGGATTGAATCAAAATACCTTCAACCATTTTGCAGGAGTACAATTGTTGTTTTAAACGCAACTTATTCGTCAAGCTCTTCTTCATGCAGATTTCTTCTAACCTTTGCCACGAACTTGCAGTATCCTCTTCTTTCAAGACATCCTGTAGGATTTCATTAGATAGGTGCAATTGAATCTACGCCACGGCCTTCCGGATAACTTTATCCTTCTTCTACTCGGACCAATTTGCAGGCATCCTTCTTTTCCTAGTAGGGCATCTTCTAGATCTATTTATGTCAAAATCGCCATTATCCTCATTTTCCATAGAGGGAGACGGGCTTTACGGTCGAGCTTTTCGACTTTGTGTTTAATGGAAGTCATCCCAAGAACAAAAAAAATCAAAACCAAGATGGCTCTGATACCAGATTATTACAAAAATAACACAAATTGAAAGCAAAAATAAAATTACACAAGGATTTACGTGTTTCACCCAAAAATAAAACTCTCTAGAACTACTCTAAAATCTGCTATAAAAATTACATAGGAACCACCCACAAAGTAGTGTTACAGTGGGGTTTAAATTCTACAACTGTCAAAAACTGTCTGTGTGTAGGTTCGCAAATTTTGTGCGAACATGTGCAAAGTGTCATGCCCAATCTGTGCAGGTGCGCAGAAAAATACGCAGGTGCGCAAATGGTTCTATCCAAAATTGGACTTGTTGGAGCCATATGGTTCTGTCCAAAATTAGCACGTACAATTTTTATGTTATGACTGCTTATTCAACTAGACAATGCGTTATAACAGTTGTAATATATGCTCCTATTTATAATTTATCTTGAAGGAAATTAATCCTTGAGATAAATATTAGATATTTATTCAATATTTATTACGAGAAAATATCTTTATATCAATGAAAAAAGTTATGGAAAATTTGTAAACTCTGTCACAAGCCACCTATGAATTTGTTACATCACCAAAATCTTTTAGAATCTGCCTTGTCATGAGTTAGTTTTATAATCGAAATAAAATTCATCACAAAATCATATTTGTGAAAATAAAAAAAAAAATCATTTCAGATGTTACATATTTCCATCACAAAATCATACAAAGGTTATGAAATTCGCGACAAATTTGATGCTTGGATAAATGATGAACATTAAAATTATTACAAAATCATTGCAAGTTTCACCAATAATATTTATTTATTTATTCAATTTTCTAGACATTTCGGGTTGTCAATATTCGGTCACAACTTCATTGCAGATAGTTTTTAATCTGTGATCAAATTTTATCTTTCACAAATTATTCATTAACAAAGATTTTTTACAAAAAAAATTAAAAATACTACACCATACGCCAACAGATTAGCTTTTGCGTAAATATAGATTTTCTCTATTGTCTTTTCTTAATGAGTGGAGGGCAATATCACTTTTTTGCAGTCCGAATCTTCTACTACAAAATGATACTATATATTATCTGATGGGCGTCAAATCCACCCAAAATAAATCCTATTCCTCTAATTACAAAATTAATTCGTAGATAGGGCGAGAAGGGTCGATCCCGTAGGGAATAACTAGTCGACTACTTTCCAAGATAACCAAGAGTGCAAAATAAAGTAAAGAAAGTGGGGTTTTAAATGATAAGTTAATAAAGGCAAGAAAGAAATCAAAAGTAAATCTATAAGAATAAAGACTCAGTCAAGGGTAATTCTTCGCATAACGTTTTCATGGATTGATCGTTGATTCAAAAATAACGTTTAATTTATGCAATAGATTGGTTATAGTCTTCAGAGAACTCGTCCAACCTAATCTTTCCTTAATAATAGACTAGACAGGCGAACGCTATTAATAATCCCTAATTAACGAATAACCCTAGTCAAACGATATGATTTAACCTGTTAATAACATTAAAAACTAGAAAGACCCAAATCCTAGCCAACAAACCTACAAACGTGGTTGCTCAAAACTAGATTGTGTATTTTTCATAGTATAACGAATCATACTACTTTCCACTTGTGTTGATTCAATCAAACAATTACGGATTTGATTTCTTCAATTGGAACTATGAAGTTAAATTAATTGAACAATGGGCCCTAATTGCACAACTAACAAAACAACAATAAGAGATGGAGTTTTCCCAAAAAGTACAGAAAAATACACAAAATACTGCATAAAATTTAAAGACAAGCAAAGCGATTAGATCTCACAATCCTTGAAGAAAACATTGGTTTAACCACGCATGGCCATAATAACTATAAAAAATGTAAAAGCTGAAAATTAAAAGCTAAAACTAAAACTAGAGTAAAAGATTGAAATCCAAGATGTCTAAGTAATACGATACAATCAAGTATATATAGAGCTCAAACCCTAGACCAAAATCCTAAGAGGGCTAGAATAACTCTTTGGCAAATCCTAAGAGTCGTAGGCAAGTTAGAAGTTTGTTTCCAAGTCGAACTCTTGCCATATCAAGATTCTCCTTTTCCATTCCTGCGTAGGAATTTCAGCCCATAAGGCGTGAGCACGCCTTGTGCGACGAACATGATTATTTCCAAATTTTAGCCTATATCTGCACTTTTTACTATCTTTTAGCCCATTTTTATCTCTTTTCATCAACTTTCACCTATGGCAAGTAAGAATTAACTTTTGTGAAATTTTAACCAACTTAAGATCCAAAGTTTTTATCAAAATAAGCATAATTGAGGCCTAAAGTTAGGTAAAAATAACATACTATCATTATCCTTCATACATCAATACACGTGTTTGGGCCCGAAAATAAATTTATTTGTATAAATTCAAAGTGGGCTGATTGTGGTCATTTTTGCCATATTGAAATGAATTAATGAAGCCAAGGTCACTCGACGCGTGCGGAACAACCCATGTTAGAGGCCCCGGCCAGAATGAGTTGAAGGCCCATGGTCCAATTAGCAGAAAATTAGAAAATAGAAAAATAGAAAAACAATAATAAAGTCAAAATTCAAACCCCTCACTTTAGGGGTTGTTGGGAGAAAAATAATAGAATGACTAAAGGATAGGCAAACATGCCTAAAATAAATGCCATATGTTGCTTAAATATTTGAAATTCAGATAAAATGGCATAATCGCCATAATGTAGAAGTGAGGACGGCCATCCATTTCGAATGGTCAAAGTTTGAATAAACTAGCCAACTCTAAGAATAAAAGGATTCGGTTGCAGCTTAAAGCGTATAAAAGAGAACTGGATTCACCATTTGAGGACATCATCCAACGATCAATCAATCAACACAACTCTTTCAATCAAGAAGTCATCATTTCTCTGATTCTTTTAGTCTAAATGAACAAACATTTGCTTTAGTTCACTAGGTGGCAAAAACCGTTAAATGAATGCTTATAGACATACCTCATTTGGCTCGAAGTGAGGATATCAATGCACTCATTCTGTAACATCATGAGGTTGTACCCATCACTCACTCGGATTGGGCTCGGTTTGAAGTGAGATATCAATGTGACAGATTGGTATCCCACATTTATAACGACCGCACGCATGAGAAGAAGCGCAGACAGAGTCAATCAATGCTCGTCAGAGTGAACAACCTTTGAGTGCATCCTCACGAACATATGGCTGGAGTCATCAATATGGCCGACTTGTAGCTAGAGCTTTAAGGAGTTGCTCAATGCATTTTAGTCATAGATATGACCCGAGTCATCAATGTATGTGCCTGTAGTCGAGTTTTGTAAAGTCCAAGTAGCGAGTAGATATCATCTCTGAATACATTTTCTTTTCTATTTAAACTATTTGACCCTTTTCGAGTTTTAGACTACTTAATTGTTAAGTCCTACATTAAATTGTAGGCGAGTAGAGTGTGTTGGATTGGCCTATGGGCCACCCACCTAATGGAGTACCGGTTACAATTTCTTCTGTAGAAAGCTGTAAAAGGCAAAGCCTTGGCTGATTTCCTCATTGATCACCCCAGTGTCGAAATAAATGACCAAGTGGCATAGCAAATCAAAATGCTATCAGTATTCATAAAGCCATGGAATCTTCAGTTCGACTGATCTCTAACAGACAAAGCACCTGTAGCTTGCATAGTAGTCGTTTTGTCATTAGGCATAAAGACTGGCATGGCAGTCCAATTCGAATTCCCATGCACCAACAGTCAAGCCGAGTACAAAGCCTTAATCCTTGGGTTGGAACTATTACGTGAGTTAAGGGCATCCAGTATCAGCATAACTGGAGACTCCCAGCTCATCATTAAGTAGATCCAAGGTACCTTCCAATACAGAAACCCCATCCTTGAAAGGTATATCTCTACGGTTAATGCATTATTAATGGGACTCGACGAAGTAACATTTCAGCATTTGGCAAGAATGTCTAACTTCGAAGCTAATGAATTGGCTAAATTGGCCATTGGAGCAGAATTTCCCAAAGGTGGAATGGCTGCCAGTTATACTATTACAAGATAGGCCTATCTTTATCATTTCGAACGAAGCAATGTTTGCGCCAATGAAAGTACTATGAAACAATCCGAGGATTGGTGCAAACCAATATTAAGTTATCTAAAGGATCCCTCTCAGGGAGCACCTCGACAAGTCAAGATGAGGCCCACTAACTGCGTGGTTTTAGGAGATGACTTGTTATATCGATGAAGTCATGATGATGTCCTCCTCTAGTGTTTCACAGACAGAAGGAGGCAATGAAAGTCATGATGGAGGTCCACGAAGGAGTATGTGGAGCCCATCAGAGTGGTTGCAAGATGGCATGGTTAATCAAATGATATGGCTATTTTTGGCCAAAAATGGTACAAGATTACCATTGGTTAGCCAAGGGTAACGAAAAATGCCAATTGCATGGCCCAATTCAGAGAGTGCCAGCCGAAGAGATGAGTCTTATAATCAACCCATGGCCATTTTGATGTTAGGCCACTGACCTGATAGAGGCCATTTTTCCTCCCTCTTCGAAGCAACACGCCCATATAATCACTGCCACTGACTATTTCACAAAATGGGCAAAGGCCATTCCCCTCAAGCAAACCGATCAAGGGACGGTGGTCAATTTCATCAAGGAGCATCTATTGCATAAATTTGGAATCCCACAAACTATCGTAACAAATAGAGGGACCATGTTCAAGAGATTCAAAATTGAAGCATTTACTGCAGAATATGGCATTCAACTTACGTATTCCACACCATATTATGCACAAGGGAATGGGCAAGTTGAATCCACCAACAAAACCCTAAAGAACATCATTTCAAAAATGGTGGAGGATAACCGCAAAGCACGGCACCTATTGCTTTCTCAAGCATTATGGGCATATCGAACTAGCAAATATAGAAGCACGGGCACTACCCCATTTCGGCTAACTTATGGCTACGATGTTGTCCTGCCTGTGGAAATCAACATACGATCTACCCGAATAGCCCCACAGAATGATCTTACCACCGATGAATACCATTGAAAAATAGTAGACAAACTCAACACCGTAGAAGATGTTAGAATATAGGTGTTGGATTTCATCAAAGCCCGGAAAAAATAGTTTGCTAAAGCATACGACAGAAAGGTCAAAGCCAAACATTTTCGGATTGGCAACCTTGTTTGGAAAGTTATCTTCCTTTTGGAAAAGTAAGATGTTATGTTAGTGAAATAGAGTCCCAAATGGGAGGACCCTTTTCTATCCACTCAATAACTAGGGGACATGCTTGCTTACTAGAAAGCCCAAACAGAGATCTGCTTAGGGATCTAGTGAATAGAAAATACTTGAAAAAATACTACCCCACATTGTGGGAAACATTACCATTAGAAAGCCGAAATAATTTAAGTCAAGATGGCCACTAAGGCCAACTGGACTTAGAATCGTCTTCTGTATTTCGAGCAAATTATTTTATCTATACGCTTAAGGGATTTCTTTTCCACATTAAAATATTTTTTTGAAGGAATCTTGACTCAAGCAAATCAAATGACTTAATAAATCAAGATAAAGAAGAATCTACACAAAAAATGAGCCAAGGCATGGCTTGAAGTATCCTAAAGCAAAAAACAAAAGAAAATAGTATTTGGCAACAATCTGCCATTTTGAAATAACACGCAGGCCACAAAACTGATCAAGCTATTGAAGGCTTTTTTCAGGCCGCTGGGGCATCTTTCTCTTGAGCCACGCCACTTGGTCCCGCTGTCCTACCTACGAAAAGGTCAGATGTCAAAGTAGCTTCTGCCATTGGACCACCTATAGCCATTCCCATTCCACTGGCCTGTGGAGTCCCTTTACCCAAGAAATCTGCTCAAAATCAGGCAAAAAAGAGGTGAAGGAAAGTAGTCACCTCATCAAGTTCAACAGAAGTAGTCTCAACTTGACGTTTTCGATCATGGTCCCTCTCTTTGGCTTGTTGGAAACTCTTGATTTGAGCATCAGAGTTGGCCTTCAGGTTTTCCACCTCGTTGGAGAGATCAAGCATTTGCCAGTCTACATCTGTAAAGAGCTTCCTCAAGTGGTCCAACTAGGTGACCAAACTCTCTCGTTTGGTAGAAAGACCTTACTGGTGGTCAACCTTCTCGCTTAACTGAAGTCGAGATGCTCTTAGATCTTCGACTAGCGAGCCAGTGCTGGAAATGTAGAGGGTTTGGATGATGGTATTGCTACTCTCACTTTTCGATCCCAAACCTAGGAGATTCCTTTCAAACTCCTTATAAAAACGCTTTCTCCTGGGGCCATAACAAGACAAGAAACTTCCCTCAAAATTTCCTCTATAAGGTTCTTCCTTGTCCTAAGAATCATGGTGGCAGGCTTAGCATCCACCCCTGCCAGGAGTCTTTTGAACTCTTGGACACAAGTGTCAGGAAGATGGGTGGCAACTCAGTAATGGGGTCATCCCCCAAGATAGAATTCGGTAAATCCACTACTACCTTGGCGCTGCTCCTAGGGGTTGAGCCTGCCAAAGATCGAGGAAAGGTAGCCTGCAGGATCGGGAGAATCGAGGTCACTTAGCTAGAAAGGAAAGAAAACATAAATGTAACAGAGGAGCAAAGGTTACCTGAAATCTTCTAGCAAGGGTCTCTGGGAGAGAGGAGGTCATTAAGGTAGCTTGGGGAACAGGTTGAGCAGTAGGCTATCATGATCAATGTCAAAGTGTCAAAAAAGTATAGCAGGATTAGTACAATGAAAGCAAGTGGAAAATGAGTTACCTCAGTTATCATACTAAAAGGTGGAGGAGGAGCTGGCATTGCCATTCTTGCAAGTGGATGGATTTCTAGAATTTTGGCAGGCATGTACCCCGCCGTGGTCAGATCAGCAAAAACTCTATCGACAGTCTCATCGACATTAGTGTCTTCAACTGGAGATTCCCCGACACTTTCAGCCTGAGGGGTGGGAACAATCAAAGTGGAAGGAGTCGACAGGAGAAGATTCAGGGCCAGAAGTAGGTATCACCAGGCGCCTTTTCATTGCCATCTGTTTGACGTGCATGGGCCTTTGACCAGGAGCGGTGGTGGTGGCATGTTTACTCTGATGGGGAGCCTACAGTTAAAAAAAAGTATCACGGTGAAAATCGAAGAGGTAGAATGAAATCAAAAGAAAGGTACCTGACTGTTAACATTAGACTCATCGTCATCAAAGTCAAACACCTCAATTGCCCCTTCAATCTTTTTTGAGTAGAAGTGACGGTAGAACGAGGAACACCCACCGAGTAGAAATAGAAGTAGGAGATAAAATGGGAATGCTAGCAAGAATGGCAACAACGGCAGTCACTATGGACTTAGTTTTCTTTCGTGAACCTAAAGGCAAAAACAAGATAGAGGTATAATTGCAAAAGCCAAAAAGACAAGAAAACAACAAGAATAAAAATAACTTTGAAGGTGATTCCTTCCCCTTTTATGGTTACTGCATCACTCCAAAAAAGGGCAGTAAGGCTAAAGAGTTCAACCCGATAAACTCCCATGGGGTCATCAACGTAAGACTACTAAAGGTAACCTCTTCATGGAAGCTTGTGGGCCTTTCAAGGGGAAGGTTGGGTATGATCACCCAAGGGACAAAATGAAGCAGAGGGGGAGCAGCCAAGTACAAGGGTTTATAAAATGTAGACCTGTGCGGGGTTTTGTGTTCTAGCTTCCTCCAAACAACATAAAAATGTTCTTTTACCTTTGCAATCATTCTCTCTTTCTTTTTGTAAAAAGTAACTAAGGCCTAAAGGGTTCTAGTTAACATTATAAATTTGTTCAAATTTTTTAGTACCTTTCTTGCCAGCAGTGGACTTGACAAGCACGTCTTTGGGAAAGGGTACATCAGTGGCAATTTTAGGGGCACAATTGAAAAGGTGAAACAAGCCACGACCGCATGAGCAGGCTTAGTCCGAGAGTGGCCAAGATATCCATTTCACCAAGCTTGGAAAGTCGAAGGGGCCTTGGGGTCCATTGCAAAATAAGTGAACTCAAACTCACTTAGATGACGCCAGGAACTCTCTATTAACACCCTAAAGACCTCTGCACTGCTATTTTTATATTTGTTCATCTTGAAGCACGATGAATTGATCGTCATATTTAGGGCGGGCAGTGATTGGACCAATCCAAATTGGCATGCCACATAATGGGGCGCATACGGCAAGGCCTGACTAGAAACTATATTGTCAAAGTGAAAGCAATATGGCAGGTCTCTTGTAGTAAGGTAAGGAGCCCACCTCCGTTGATCATTAAAGTGGGACAATATAGATCCTTGGCGGTAAAATGCCAGGTCACCACTATAGAGAACAGTCCACTCTGGCATGCTACCCTCTCCAGGTAGGTAGAAATGATCGAAGGCCTAATCTAGGTTGGCAGTCAAGATAGAGGAACGTGCCAAAAGGGCAAAGAGTTCCCCCTCCATCCCTATATTGACAGATCTTGCACACAAATGGGGGAAAGTAGTCTTGAAGCCACATTTGTGCCAACCACACTCCCGCATGGTGGATTTCCCTCTTTTTAGGGTCCTATCTCACCTTAACCAATTTTCTCAAGCCCTTATAAACAAAGGCCAACACAATCGGGCCTAATGCCAATTCGGTGCCTGCAGCCAATGCAACTGCAATATAATAGAACTCCATTGTTTATTGGCAAGATTGGATGTAGAAGATGTATCTACACAGTCGCAAAGGCCAAAAATCAAACATGCTCTTCATTTGAAACTTGATAGGCCTTGTTAACAAAATGAGAAATAATGTGCGCATAACTTGTCATGGGCTTATTCTCAAGGGAAAGATGCAAGAGTTCCTGGATATCAAGGTCGTAGAATCTTACCTCGATGTTAATGGGATGCTCGAAAGATCTGAACCTGGCCAACTACTCCAAATCGAAGAGAGTAATGGACATAGGGCCTACAACGAAGTGGAAGGTATTGTCGATTCTGCGCCAGAATGGCAAGGCTGCCTGCAGGAACCTAAATCAAGAGAATATGGGATTTTAAAGACCTGAATAGGCTCGTAGATCTCAATGTCCTTCCACAATTGGCCATAGGTGGCCTCAACTCGACTACACCAACTAAAGTAGTCATGATGAACAGAAAAATTAGGCAACCATGGCCAGTTATAAATTGACGTGCCGAAAGCATGGCCTGCAGGGTATGGCAGGCATTCCTCAAAGCGAGTAAGATCGTGGGGGTGGTCTTAGGGAGCTTCGCTTCCAAGAATGGGTCTCTCTCAGGAAAAAAAAACAGAGTTCTGGGATGCCATCTCTCTTTCACATAAGAGAATTAGGGTTTGGAAAATTAGTGGAAATGAGAAGAAGCAGTGGTGAAGGACGCCGAGAGGGGTAAGAGTTAAAAGTCAGAAAATGACAATTGGGGTTTAGTACAAGGATAAACACTGAACGTAGTAGAAAAAAGAAGGGAACTAAGAGATTAGAAAATAAATAAAGTTCAGAAAGTGGGGGAAATCAGTACAAGAAACGACTAGTGTTGGGAAACCCAAAGGGCGCCATCATAATGGCACCAGTAACGGCCATAATTTGAATTTGGCACGTATATATATATATATATATATATATATATTTAAACAAAAAAGAGGGATGAGGGAGAGATCTAGTAGGTAAGTGTTATTATGTTATATTTAAAATGGCTTGATTACCGAATGTTATTATGGCAATTGGTGAAATGATAGTCATTACTTAAGTAAGTGATTCTTTCTTCATTCTGTTTGTGCTAATGAAGAAGAATGAGCTGCCAAATCGTATATGGTGACATGAATGAAAGAGCTGCCAAGTTAATGGCGCGAGGCAGGTGGAATTTAACCAAGTTATGATTAAACGCTAAGCTTAATCACAACTTGCGGGGGGGGGGGGGGAGGGGCATTATTTGGGCCCGAAAATAATTTTTTTGCATAAATTCAGAGTGGGATGATTGTGGTCTTTTTTGCTTTGCCGAAATGAATTAATGAGGCCCAAGTCACTTCGACGCGTATGGAACAGCCCATGTTAGAGGCCTGGGTTAGAATGAGTTGAAGGCCCCTGGCCCAGTCAGCAGAAAATCAGAAAATTAGAAAATTAGAAAATAGAAAAATAAAAACATAATAATAAAGTCAAAATTCAAACCCCTCATTTTTAGGGGTTGTTGGGAGGAAAATAACAGAATGGCTAAATGATAGGCAAATATGCCTAAAATAAAGGTCATGTGCTGCTTAAATATTTGAAATTCAAATAAAATGGCATAACTGTCATAACCTAGAAGCAAGGATGGCCATCCATTCTGAATGGCCAGAGTTTGAATAAACTGGCCAGCTCCAAGAATAAAGGGAATCGATTGCAGCTTGAAGCCTATAAAAGGGAGTTAGATTCACCATTTGAGGACATCATCCAACAATCAATCAAACAACACAGCAACTCTTTCAACCAAGAAGTCATCGCTTCTCTGATTTTTTTAGTCTAAATGAACAAAGATTAGCTTTATTTCACTAGGTTGCAAAAACCGTTGCATGAATACTTGTAACCATACCTCATTTGACTCGAAATGAGGATATCAATGCACTCATTCTGTAATATCACGAGGTCATAGCCATCACTCACTCGATTTAGGCCCGGTTCGAGGTGAGATATCAATGCAATAGAGTGGTATCCTGCATCCATATCAAGCACATGCATGAGAAGAAGTGCAGACGGAGTCAATCAATGCTCATCAGAGTTAACAACCTTTGAATACATCCACACGTAGATATGGCCTGAGTCATCAATGTAGCCACCTTGTAGCTAGAGCTTTTGGGAGTTGCTCAATGCATGTTAGTCATAGATATGGCCCGACTCATCAATGTATGTGTCTGTAGTCGAGTCTTGTAAAGTCTAGATGTCTAGAAGTTATCATCTTTGAAATGCATTTTCTTTTCGACTTAAACTTTTTCGACTCTTTTCGATCCTTAGAGTACTAAATTATTAAGTCCTACGTTAAATTTTAGGTGCTTAGAACCTCAGGGGTAGCGATAACTAAGTTTCTCTAGTGAGGAAGCGCTTCGATTCAATCACCAACCCAAAATTAACCCTCGTCGGTACTATCCTCTACAAAATAGTTGTTAGTGGTGCGAGCACACTCGCCCAGCAAGAGATTTCTTGACCCTCTATCGGATTCTAGCAATTTACATATATATATATATATAAATACAGCATAAAAATCACACTTAACAAACACAGACAAGTTTTAAAAATTAATGTTTTTTTACTTTCAAGTAATAGAACAAATAACAAAACAGAATCAAACAAACTCATTTACATATTCATGCTCGTGAATACTTGGAATTTCTATTGGCCTACTTGATCAAACCCTAACTATAACCCCGTTTGGCGGGTTCGAACACTACTATTATCACCCGTAGGAGGGCCTTAACTACAACCCCGTTAAGTGGGTTCAGACGCTACTATTATTACCCTTAGGAGGGCCTTAACTACAATCCCGTTAAGTGGGTTCGGAAATTGCTATTGTACCCCGTAGCTCGGTCAGAAATTTCGGAACTCATTTCTACCAATATTATTCCAAGTGCTCAAAGTATGTTCATATATACATATATAACACGTCACAAAATAATTGTAGCTTTTCTTATAGAAACTTTGTAAAATATCATGCTCAAATCCACTTTTTATATACGAAAATAACTTTTTCAACGAATGCATAAAGTTAAAAAAAAACATATTTTTATAAACTAAATAGAGGGAAGAAACCACTTACCGTAATCTATTCGGGTTTCTATGATATCCAAGCCTTCGTGGATCGGGAACTAAGCATGTATCAATCTAATAATATTAGAGTATGAATATAAGCTATCTTACAATATCCTATTAAACTGAGATAACTCATAAAATTGACATCTGATTGTAGTTATAAATCAAATCCTTTATTCTATTTTTGTGATAGAACTAAGGCTCGAATTGAGAATATCACTTCATAAATCCCCCAAAAAAAATCTATGGTATTGGGCCTTGACTAAGCGATGATAGTAGGACATCACCATTGCAATTATACAACTAATGCAGCCAATAATAGAACTAATACGGCACCCCTAATTTCCACAAGTGTTAGAGATAAGATGGTACAACGCTAAGTATATTAAGCTGATAAAAGAGAAATTATACAAATCAAGTCTTTGAGTGGGATAACATATCAAATTACCTTTGTTTCTTGGTTACGTGTTGTTTGGGCCCAAAAATAAATTTTTGAAATTAAAATCGGAGTGGGCTAATGTTGGTCCTTTTCGCCACACCAAAAAGGCCCAAGCCACTTCGACACATCCACAAAGCCCAGGCCGGAGTGATATCGCGGCCCATGGCCCAGTAGGCCAAGAATATATAAAATAAATAGAATAAAAATGATAATTAATTTAATTTCAAATCCCTTACATTTAGGGGTTGTTGAATGACAAATGGCTAAAAATAGGCATTGTTGTATTTGCACATGCCTAAAATAAAGGCCATGTGGTGCTAATATTTGAAATTTAAATAAAGATGGCAGCAACTGCCACTTCTAGGAATAAGGACGGCCATTCATCTTTTGGCCATGTTTGAATAAATCATTCCAGCTCCAAAAATAAAGAGATACAGTTGCAGCTTGAAGTCTATAAAAGGAGCCAGATTCTACATCAACACAACGTCAATCAATCAACTACAACAACAATTTTCAATTAAGAAGTCCACACTTCTTTGATTTCTTAGTTTAAATGAACAAAGAATAGCTTTAGTTCAAGTAGGTAGAAAACCGCTACGGGTGTTTGTAGCCATACCTCATTCCGCTCGAAGTGAGGATATCAATGCACTTATTCCGTAACGTCATGAAGTCGTAGCCATCACTTACTTGGATTGGGCCCGGTTCGAGGTGAGATATCAATGCGGCGGAGTGGTACCCAGCATCCATATCGAGCGCATGCATGAAGAGGAGTGCAGACGGAGTCAATCAATGCTCGTCGGGGTGATCAGCCTCTGAAGACAAACACAGGTAGATATGGCCGGAGTCATCAATGTGTCCGATTTGTAGCTAGAGTTCCTAGGGACTGCTCAATGCATCTCTGTCATAGATATGGCCCGAGTCATCAATGCGTGTGTATATAGTCGAGTCCTGTAAGGTCCACATAGCGAGTAGCTATCGTCTCCTAATGTATTTCCTTTTCGATTTAAGCTTTTCGACCCTTTTCGATTTCTGAAAGTGCTAAATTATTAAGTCCTACATTCAGTTGTAGGCAGGTAGAACCTCAGGGATAGTGTTTGCCTACTCCGACTCAGTCGTCTTTCAGATAGAAGTCTTGGGCGCATTACATTTTCAATTCGAATTCACTTCGAATCATATCATTTCATTTCGAAACACAAGACTTCCACTTGTGTGTTCCTGCACACTGGCACGCCCGCACCCGAACACGAGAGAGCTCACTTCGAATTGGCTGTCTTCCCATCGAACTCAGCCGGTTCGAACCCTGAGCGGCCACTTCGGCGCGGCCGGAAGAAATTTATACAAACATATCTTTCTGGCACGCCCAGTGGGACAGCACTTCAGCTTTCAAAAAGGTTTTGTCAGCATTTAGGTCTTAGGAAGCACGTTTTATTCCGGTCAATTGCACCTCCACGCTTAAGGAGCCAAACTCGTGCTGATCTCGGTTCAGACAGTGAAAGCGAGGCAGCCAATGATCAGAACGAAGAGATGAGTGGAAATAATCCACCTCCCAACGTTCAAGCCATCATTGACAGGCTCGAGCGAAATCAAAGAGCGCCTGAAGAGGCGCCGATTCAAGAAGCACCCGCCTTACTGGCCAGAGTGGCCAACTGTGGCGAAGACGCACTATATGTTATGGAAAAGTGGATCTTGGAGTCCAACCGGAGATTCCAGGAGTTGATGGAAAGACAACGTAAGGAAGAATCGGAGAGGGCCGAACAGATGGCCACCATGTTAGAATCACTCCAAGTAACAGATCCACATTACGGAATCAACTTGCGCAGCGTGGCGTCAAGGATGGACAACGTTCCACCGGTAAGAGAACCCCCACGACGAAATGAGGCCGAACAACATCACAGGCCTGACCTTGCCGATGCACGGCCTGAACGACTAAACATTGGAGGTAATCATCGCCGTGGAAGATACCCCAACATGGTTACTGGCAAAAGTGTGGCATTTGAATCTAGGGGCGTACTCTTGGAAGGGAAAGGATCAGGTTCCAGAGATCATTCCGAAGGGCCTGAAATCCCCTATGTAATGCCACACATGGCAGGACAGCCCCAACCTTCCACCACTGCCACAAATCCCACCAATCGAAATGACAACACAGCCGTGTCTCGACAAGAGATACAGGAAATGTTGCAACAGGAGTTGGCAAGGCATAAACGATCAGCCTCGCCACCCAGGTATTCTCGTCCCTACCCCCCTCATATCGACGCGATTCCTTTTCCCCCAGGGTTTAGGGTTCCAATTTTTACTTTGTTTAATGGGGATGGGTCACAAACCACAATTAAGCATATTGCTAAATTTACCACACAATGTGGTGAGATCGGAATGGACAGTGACTTAAAGCTACGTTTGTTTCCAAATTCCTTAACTGGATAAGCTTTCTTGTGGTACATTAGACTCAGACCTGGGTCTGTTCCCGACTGGCCAACAATGGAGAATCTCTTCCATAGTCATTTCTATCGACTACCCCCTGAGGTATCCATATCGAAATTAACCAATATGAGACAAATGCCCGGGGAGTCAGCCGACGAATATATGGGGAGATTCATCCGGGCCAGGCACTTTTGCCCAGTGATTATGGCCGAAGAAAGTTACATAAGCTTGGCCATAGGAGGCATGCACCTCGAATTAAAAAAGAAAATGTTTGGCCAACAATTTGCATCAATTTTTGACTTAATGAGGCATGTCACTGAATATGAGAAATTGTTAAGAGAAGAAAATCGAAGAGGGCATCACGACAAGGCCACTCATTATCAAGTAGGCCTAGCCGAAGCTTAGGATGACTTAGCCAGTGTTGAAACCGACCAATGGGAGAACGAAGTGGGTTTAGCCCAAGTCGTTTGCCAAAAGAATACGGTTTGCCCTGCATTATTAAAGCCGAGAGCATTACAGCCTCACATCAGGATGCCCCCTGGCATGCTGAGTAAGCCAGAGTTCCGTTCTGAAATGGAGAGGCGTTACGGTTTCGATGTGTCGAAAACCGAGGCTATTTTTGACCACTTATTGGCTGATGGCAAAATCAAAGTGCCTAATGATCATAGAATGCCAGCGGCCCATGAGCTGGAAGGCAAAACATATTGCAAATTTCATAATGCATGGACTCATAACACTAATGACTGTTTGGTTTTCAGGTGGATGATCCAAAGCTGCCTTGACAACGGCACCTTACGTATTCTGCCGGAATGGATGAACAAGAAAATGGGAATTGACAAAGAACCATTCCAGGCGGAAGGAGTAAACATGGTCAACATTCAGGATGACCCGGCCGAAAAGGAAAACCAACAACATGAGCAAGTTACAGCACAGTCAGAGTGGCAATTAGGCCTTTGCGCTAGATGCCATTCCGAAATGGCAACAGTACCATGGGTCTATCCAGCAGGAGCCTACTATCCTTGGGCCAATCCCATGGCCAGCTTTTCCATGGTTCCACAGCCGCCTATGGTGCCATACCTCCCTCACATGCTCGGGGGGCATTGTGCTAACGGCGGCTCATCGCGAGAGAATGGAAATAAGCGGAATCGAAGTCCTCCCTGAAGGACTGACAGAAGTGATAAGAGGAGAACACCCTCTAGCCCACCTCGAAGACATGAACCAACTCGAGAACCGGTTCATTCCAAGTTCATCAAACCGCCAGCAGTCCAGGAAGGATGTTGGACGGCAGTAAGACATCGTAAGTTTCCTGGCGGAACAAGTCCTCGGGAGATGACACGAACACAGTACCGAAGACTGAAATACTCAAGAAGGAAACAATGAAGCCCATCAGGGGAAAAGCAGTGATGTCAGCAGAGCCGAAAAGCCAGATAGTCCCCCTGACAGACATTCAATCGAAGAGAAAGGTCACTGATCCAGTAATGTTGGAGACCGATGTATCAAAGATTGATATCTCGGATAGACCAGATTGTGTCGGGGAGGAAGACTTGTTGAGTGAATGGATTGTAAAGATGGAACAGCTAAACCATGTCGACAAAGAGTTGCCAGTGGAAACCACAGGCGTACCATCATCCAGTGGCGATGCTGTCAACATGGAATTCAACATGGTATGGGCATTCCCTTCTGATATTAATGCTAACAATAATTATCAGGATGACACAGAAGAGAACAGTGAAGTTTGGGATGACAGTGAGCTGGTAGCTTTCTTTGTCAGCAATACCGAACAGACGGTCCAGAAGAGCAAGACAGTCGAAGAGATCAAGGCTTTGTTCCAGAAGCCACCGCCAAGCATGGCGAAGCACGTAAAACCTCTCTTCATGGCTGGGCATCTCGATGGCAAGCCTACAGGCAGAATGCTGGTGGATAATGGAGCTGCAGTGAATATCATGCCTCTCCAAACCATGAAACGCATAGGAAAGGAGAAGACTGATCTTCTCAAGACCGATGTGGTGATTAGTAACTTTGCCGGAGGTAAAGCAGATATTATGGGCATCCTGCCAATCGAAGTCAGTATCGGAAATAAGACAGTCACTTCTGCCTTTTTCGTTATTGATGCAAAGACTTCGTACAATGCCTTACTAGGAAGGGATTGGATTCATTCCGCCATGTGCATCCCTTCGACCTTACACCAGTTTTTGGTATTTTTGGGAGATGGCGAGAATGAACCAGAAATGGTGAAGGCAGAAGAAAGACCGTTCACGGCCAATGTGAATGTAGTAGAAGCTAGGTACTACTCCGATAATGTCGGACCATATAGGTTTATCGGACAGGACAAATACGGACGTCCGCTCTATGCCACTTCATCTGTGGCGCCAGTTAGTTTAGAGGTAGCAATGAGTAAAGAGGTTAGCAGGCCTTGCAACATCGAAGAAAGGCCGCTTTCTACTTTTCAAAATATTGATCATGAATAACGTCGACATAGATGAAATTGTAATAATTTCGGGTAACACCGGATCAGAAATAATAAATAAAACTTTGGCCTTATTGGCCAGAGATCTTTCCGATTACTACAATTGTAATGCGGATGTAATTTATGAACATGATCAAGATCTCACTTCAACAGATGATATCACATTAAAAGAGTTGAGTGCCGCTCCGGCAAAACTCGATGACGTTAGGATTCAAGTTCTAGATCCGGTCGTCGAAGTGGAGCTTGGCAATGAAAACG
Source organism: Petrea volubilis (assembly GCA_026212405.1). Classification (NCBI taxonomy): domain Eukaryota; kingdom Viridiplantae; phylum Streptophyta; class Magnoliopsida; order Lamiales; family Verbenaceae; genus Petrea; species Petrea volubilis. The sequence goes on along the minus strand of CM047872.1, from coordinate 15,748,770 downwards.
ATCATAGGCCTACATACATTAGTGCTTTATTAAGCCATGAAAACAAAGAGGCCATGATCAAAATACTTAAGCAGTACAAAGACTGTTTTGCATGGAATTACGATGAGATGTCTGGTCTCAACAGGGACTTGGTGGAACATCGAATACCCATTTTGCCTGGGTTTAAGCCACGCAAACAGCCTCTTCGACGCATGTCCGATGAAGTATGCAGGTTAATTAAGGAAGAAATTCAGAGACTTCCTAAAGCAGACTTTATCGAAGTGGCCAGGTATCCTGAATGGGTAGCCAATGTCGTGCCAGTCATAAAGAAGAATGACAAATTGAGGATATGCATAGACTTTAGGGACTTGAATTTGGCATCTCCGAAAGATGAGTACACGATGCCAATGGCCAACATGATGATAGATGCCGTCGTAGGACATGAGTTTTTAACTCTTGTCGATGGCAATGCAGGATATAACCAGATCTTCGTAACCGAAGAGGATATCCCGAAACTGGCATTCCAATGCCCGGGGGGCATTGGTACCTTTCAATGGAAGGTTATGCCGTTTGGTCTTAAAAATGCTAGGGCTACGTACCAGCGGGCTATGAATTGCATATTTCATGATTATATGAGTGACTTCGTCAAAATCTACATTGATGTTCTCATCATTAAATCTAACAGCTTCGCTCAGCATTTAGAGCATCTGGTTAAGGCTTTCGAAAGGATGAGAAAATTTCAGTTGAAGTTAAATCCACTGAAATGTGTATTCGGGGTAGCCGCAGGCCATTTTCTTGGGTTCTTAGTACACAAGAAAGGAATCGAAGTGGAAGCAAATAAGGCAAAGGCCATTCTGGCTGCCCAACCACCTCGAACCAAGAAGGAACTTCAATAGTTTCTTGGAAAGGTCAATTATTTAAGGACGTTCATTTCGAATCTTGCAGGCAAGACCAGGATTTTCTCACCTTTATTGAAGTTAAAAGACCATGACCATTTCGAATGGTCAGAAGGACATGGGCAGGCATTCGATAGGATCAAGGAGGCATTGACTTCCCCTCCTGTGATGATGCCGCCACGAAAAGGAGAACCACTTAAGCTTTACATTTCTGCAGCCGATAAGACCATCGGGGCTTTCCTGGCTCAAGATGACGAGAACGGTCTTGAACGGGCTATATACTATTTAAGCAGGCACTTGAGTGACACAGAGCAAAGGTACCACCCAATCGAAAAGATGTGTCTAACCCTATATTTCGCGTGTATTAAGCTACGGCATTACCTACTGCCAGTAAAGGTTCTTGTGATCAGTAGTGTCGATGTGATTAAGTACATGCTCTCGAGGTCAATAGTACGTGGTCGGATAGGCCGTTGGGCCATCCACCTGATGGAGTATCAGCTACAATTTGTTCCACGAAAAGCAGTAAAAGGCCAAGCTTTGGCTGACTTCCTGATTGAACACCCCAGTGTCGAAATAGATGAAGAAATGGCTCAGCAAATCGAAATGCTATCAGTATTCACGGAGCCATGGATCCTTCAGTTCGATGGGTCTCGAACAGACAAAGCATCTGGGGCTGGCATAGTTATCACCTTGCCATCAGGAGTTAAGACGGGCATGGCGGTCCAGTTCGATTTTCTGTGCACCAACAATCAGGCTGAGTACGAAGCCTTAATCATTGGATTAGAAATACTACGAGAGTTAGGAGCATCCAGCATTAACGTGACTGGAGACTCCTAGCTCGTCATTAAACAAATCCAGGGCACATTCCAGTGTCGAAATCCCATACTAGACAGGTATATCTCCATGGTCAATGCTTTACTAATGGGATTCGACGAAGTGACATTTCGGCATGTGGCTAGAAAGTCCAACTTCGAAGCCAATGAATTGGCTCAGATAGCCACTGGAGCAGAATTTCCCAAGGATTGTAGGGCCGCCAGTTATACCATCACAAGGCAGGCCCATCCCTCTCATCTCGAAAGAACCAACGTTTGCGCCATAGAAAGCACCATGAAGCAAAGTGAAGATTGGCGCGAACCAATAGTGAGTTATTTAAATAGCCCCTCTCAAGGAGCACCTCGACAAATCAAGATGAGGGCCACTAACTACGTGGTCCTGGGAGATAGCTCGTTATATCGTCGAAGTCATGATGACGTGCTCCTACAATGTGTAGGGCAAGATGAGGCAATGAAAATCATGATGGAAGTCCACGAAGGGGTGTGTGGAGCCCATCAAAGTGGCCGCAAGATGGCATGGTTGATCAAACGATATGGCTATTTTTGGCCAAAAATGGTACAAGACTGCCATTGGCTGGCCAGGGGTTGTGAGAAATGCCAGCTACATGGTCCGATTCAGAGGGTGCCATCCGAAGAGATGAATTTAATCGTCAAACCTTGGTCATTTCGATGTTGGGCCATCGATCTGATAGGAGCCATTTTCCCCCCTCTTCGAAACAGCATACCCACATTATCACCACCACGGACTATTTCACCAAATGGGTAGAGGCCATTCCCCTCAAGCAAACCGATCAAAAAATGATCTTCAGGTTTGTCAAAGAACACCTAATACACAGATTTGGGATCCCCCAGACTATCGTAACGGATAGGGGTACCATGTTCACGGGGTCTGAGATTCAGGCTTTTGCCAACACATATGGCATCCAACTCACACATTCCTCGCCGTATTATGCACAAGGAAATGGACAAGCCGAATCCGCCAATAAGATCTTAAAGAATATCATCTCAAAAATGGTGGAGGAAAATCCTAGAGCATGGCACCTACTGATCTCCGAAGCGTTGTGGGCTTATCGAACGAGCAAGCGAACCAGCACAGGAACTACCCCATTTCGACTCACCTATGGCCACGATGCAGTTTTGCCAATGGAAATCAATGTGAGATCCGCTCGAATAGCCCAGCAGAATAATCTCACCGTTGAGGAATATCATTACAAAATGATAGACGAATTAGACGCCGTAGAGAACATCAGGATACAGGCGCTGGATTCCATTGAGGCTCAGAAAAAGCGAGTTGCTAGAGCCTACGACAGAAAAGTCAAGGCCAAAAGATTCCAAATAGGGGACCTAGTGTGGAAGGTAGTCTTTCCTTTGGAGAAAAAGGATGCAGCGTTAGGAAAATGGAGCCCCAATTGGGAGGGCCCCTTTTCGATCCATTCGATAACTAGAGGGAGAGCCTATTTACTAGAGAACTTGGACGGAAATTTGCTCAGGGATCCAGTTAATGGCAAGTATTTGAAGAGGTATCACCCTACCTTATGGGAGACATTGCTATTAGAACGTCGAATTAGCCTAAGTCAGAATGGCCTGTAAGGCCAATCGTACTTAGGACATTTTTGCTCATCTGTTTATCTCAGTTCAATCATACCATTTGTGCAACTATGAAGTTTCCTTTTCCACATATAAATGTTTTTTGAAGGAACCTTAAAGTGAATCGAGTAGCATGATGAAATCAGATAGTCTAAAAGAATCTAATGAATAACAAATTGAGTCAAAAATGGCTTAAGAATTCATAAAAGGAAAACTAATGAAGAGCAGAAATGTGTTCTGGCAACAAGCTGCCATTTATAAATGGCACATAGGCCATGGAACTAAAAGAATAAGAAAGTTAAGTGGTCGGGGCGTCCTTGCCTTGAGCAGTACCACTTGGGCCAGCCGCCTCATTAGCTGGTTGGTTGGAAGTCGAAGTGGCCTCCGCCATATGACTACCCCCATATCCTTCCATCTCGTTGACCCTTGGGGTTCCTTTACCCAGGAAATCGGCCCGGAATCGAGCAAAGAATAAATGCAGAGAAGTGGTCACCTCATCAAGCTCGATAGAGGCAGTTTCAACTTGCCGCTTCCGCTCCAGGTCCCTCTCCTTAGCTTGTTGGTAGGCTTTGATTCGTGTATCGGAATCAGCCTTCAGTTGGTCAACCTCACCAGAAAGGCGGAATAATTGCTGATCCACTTCTTCGATAAGCTTTCGCAGGCGTTCCATCTCTGCAGCGAGAGTTTCTCGCGTAGCAGATAGCTCCAGCTGCCGTTCAGCCCTCTGGTGCAGCTGAATTCGTAGGGATTTCAGGTCATCAACCAGGGGACCTGTGCTGGAGACGTGAGGGGTCTGGATGAGAGCGTGGTTGCTTTCACACTTCGTCCCAAAAACTGGGAGGTTCCGTGCGAAGTCCTCATAGAAACGTCTTTTGCTGGGCGCTATGGTGAGGTGGGCCACCTCCTGCAGGAGCTGGTCAATTAAGTCCCTTCTTATCCTAAAAATGGCCGGCGCAGATTCGGAGTCAACTCCGGTAAGGAGTGCTTTGAGCTCCTGGACGCGAGAATCAGAAAGATGCATGGCCACCTCAGGAACGGGAGCATCTCCCAAGATCGAATCTAGCAGGTCCACCATGTCCTTAGCACTGCTCAAAGGCGTTGAACCTGACATCGATCGGGGAGAGATTGCCTGCAGAGAAAAAGGCAATTATATTTTGGAAAGTCAACAAAGGAGTTTAACAAAGAAGGATAATGTTACCTGGGAACTGCCAGCAGGAGTTTCTGGCAGCGAGGAGGTGGTAGAGAGAGCCTGAGTGGCGGGCTGAGAGATGGCCTGCCAGAATCAAAGGTCAGAAAGGAACGACGACGAATGGGCAGAAATGGGCTAAAAGGAACATTACCTTAGCCACTTTGACAGGAGGAGGAGGAGGCAGCATATTTTTTCTGGTGGGAAAAAGGCCCGGAATGTCAGCCGGTGTGTAACCCGCCTCAGTGAGGTCAGCATGAATCCGGTCAATAGTCGCATCGACGTCAACCTCCTCAGAAGGGGATTCCTCGACACTCTCAGTTGGAGGATCAGCAAGAGCAGAAGGGGTACCGGTTGGAGAAGATTCAGAAGAGGAGGTAGGCATCACCAGGTGCCTCTTCGACGCCATTTGTTTGATGCGTGGCCGCTTCGAGCCAGTTTCGGCTGGGATGGCACATTTACTCCGGCCGGATGCCTGCAAGGAGAGGAAATCAACAAGGTGAAAAACAGAAAGAGAAGATCACAGAATAAATACATGATCGAGTTCATCGTCGTCAGAATCAGACACCTCAATCACTCCCTCATCCTTTATAGAGCGGAAGTACCGAGTCGAACGGCGGGTACCCACCTTGGCAGGGACGGATGCAAACGCAGATGCAGAGGCGGACACAAGCGCAGGACTTGGAGCCGGAATGGGAATTCCGGCAAGGATAGCAGTGGCAGCAGATACCATGGCCTCAGTCTTCTTGCGGGCACCTACAAAAGTAAATCAAGCAAGAAAATCAGTAACCATACAAAAGCAAAGCCGAAGTGCAGGAAACAGGGCAGAAGGGAGTACCTTCCCCTTCTATGGTCACTGCGTTACTTTGAAAAGGAACAGCAAGCCCAAAGAGTTTGACCCTACGAACTCCCATGGGGTTATCAGCAAATAGACCACTGAATGTAACCTCGTCATGGAAGCTCATGGGTCTTTCAAGGGGAAGGTCGGGTATGATAACCCAAGGAACGAAGTCAGGTAAAGGGGGAGCAGTCAAACACAGTGGCTTGTAAAAGGTGGACCAATGTGGAGCACGGTCCTCTAGTTTTTTCCTAGCAATGTGAAAATGCTCTTTGGCCCTAGCTATCAGTTTCTCCTTCTTTTCGAAAAACGTGATCGAAGCTTGCCTAATGCAGCCATCGCGATCAAGGGGATTCCAGGTAACGTTGTAAAAGCGTTCAAATTTCTCAATACCTTTTTTGCCTGTAGCAGATTTAACAGGAACATCCTCGGGGAAAGGCACGTCAGTGGCCACCTTCGGGGGCGCAGTCGAAAAGGTGAAGCGGGCCACAGCCGCATGTGCAGGCTCTGCTCGAGAATGCTTCAGGTAGTCAGTCCACCAGGACTGGAAAGTCGAAGTGGCCCTGGGGTCTCGCACGAAATAAACGAACTCGAATTCCTCCATACGGCACGAAGAGCTGTCAGTAAGACCCCTAAAAACTTCCACTCCCCGGTTCTTGTACTTTTTTAACTTGAATCGTGACGAATTGATCATCACGATCGGGGCGGGTAAAGATTGGACCAGGCCGAATTAACGGGCCACATAGTGTGGGGCATACGGTAAGAGACAGCTGGAGACCATATTGTCAAAACGGAAACAGTAGGGTAAGTCCTTAGCAGTCAAGAAGGAAGCCCATCTCTTCCTATCGCCGGTATGAATGGAATGAGACCCCTGGCGATAGAACGCCGGCTCACCACTGCACAACATGTTCCATTCGGGAAGGCTACCTTCCTGTGGAAGATAAAATCGAACGAAAGCACGCTCGGGGTTGGCAGTAGAAACACTGGTGCGCGCCAAAAATGTGGCAAAGAGCTCTTTGTGCATCCTCGCATCAATGACTCTGGCGCACAAGTGAGGGAAATAAGCCTGGAGCCACATTTGCACCAGCCAAAGTCAGCCGTGATGTATCTCCCTCTTCTTGGGGTCCTGCCTCACTTTGACCAGCTTGCGCAGCCCTTTATAAACAAAAGCCAGCACCGCTGGACCCAAGGCCAAATTGGCACCAGAAGCCATTGCCCCAGCCATGTAATAGAACTCCATCGTCTGTTGGCAGGATTGGCTACAGAATACATACCTGCACAACCATAGGGCAAGAAATCGAACGTGCTCCTCATCTGTGATCGGAGTAGCCTTGTTAATGAAATGGGCAATGATGTGCCCATAGCTGGTCAAAGGCTTGCTCTCACAAGAAAGATGGGAGAGCTCCGTGACGTCAAGATCATCATATTTGACGTCAACGCTGATTGGGCGGCCAGACGAACAAAAACCCGCCAACTGCTCTAAATCGAGGAGAGTGAGAGTCATGGGGCCCGCGGCGAAGTGGAACGTGTGGTCGAGACGGCCCCAAAACGGCAACGCCGCCTGAAGAAAGCCCATGTCAAGAGAGTACGGGGACTTCGAAACCTGAATAGGTTCGTAAATCCCGATACTCTTCCACAGTGGGCCATATACAGCTTCAACCCGAGCACACCAAATGGTGAAGTCACGGTGGACGGAAGAATTGGGCGACCATAGCCAATTTCGGATGGAAGTGCCGAAAATATGGCCCTCAGGATACGGCAATCGCTCTTCGAAGTGGGCCAAGTCGCGAGGATGGACGCGAGGGATATCCCCGCTGATAACAGGACCCAAAGAATGGGAACCCTCATAGGAGAAGATGGTAGAATGTTGAGACGCCATTGGTAAATGAGAAATTAGGGTTTTTTCGAATTTGGGGGTAAGAATGGAAGAGACGAAGATAGTTTAGCCGGGAAAAGTAAAAGTTTCTTTGAAGAGTCAAAGGTAACGGCTGGAGGGAGTTCTAATCTCTCTGGAGAGTACATAAGAATTTTAAATGATTGGGGGATTAGGAGTTAAGAAATAATTAGACTTCCAAGCTGGAAAGAACTCTAGAAACGGCTAGTGTTGGAATACTCAAGGGACGCCATCATGATGGCGCCGGTAAGCAGCCGTCAGAAGAGAGGAGTAGAAAAAGAGGGAAATATTTAAATAATACAAGGGGGTGCCGGGAGTACTATATTATATTGTTAGAACTGAATTTGTCACGACCAGTATGATAAGTATAAATAAAAAGCCGCCAAATATAATGGCGCTAAAGTTTTAAATCAAGTTATGGTCAAATCTTACTAATTGACCACAACTTGCGAGGGGCATTGTTTGGGCCCAAAAATAAATTTTTGAAATTAAAATTGGAGTGGGCTGATGTTGGTCCTTTTCGCCACACCAAAAAGGCCCAAGCCACTTCGACACATCCACAAAGCCCAGTTTGGAGCCCAGGCCGGAGTGATATCGGCGCCCATGGCCCAGTAGGCCAAGAATATATAAAATAAATAGAATAAAAATGATAATTAATTTAATTTCAAATCCCTTACATTTAGGGGTTGTTGAATGACAAATGGCTAAAAATAGGCATTGTTGTATCTGCACATGCCTAAAATAAAGGCCATGTGGTGCTAATATTTGAAATTTAAATAAAGATGGCAGCAACTGCCACTTCTAGGAATAAGGACGACCATTCATCTTTTGGCAATGTTTGAATAAATCATTCCAGCTCCAAAAATAAAGAGATGCAGTTGCAGCTTGAAGTCTATAAAAGGAGCCAGATTCTACATCAACACAACGTCAATCAATCAACTACAACAACAATTTTCAATCAAGAAGTCCACACTTCTCTGATTTCTTAGTTTAAATGAACAAAGAATAGCTTTAGTTCAAGTAGGTAGAAAACCGCTACGGGTGTTTGTAGCCATACCTCATTCCGCTCGAAGTGAGGATATCAATGCACTTATTCCGTAACGTCATGAAGTCGTAGCCATCACTCACTCGGATTAGGGCCCGGTTCGAGGTGAGATATCAATGCGGCGGAGTGGTACCCAGCATCCATATCGAGCGCATGCATGAAGAGGAGTGCAGACGGAGTCAATCAATGCTCGTCGAGGTGATCAGCCTCTGAAGACAAACACAGGTAGATATGGCCGGAGTCATCAATGTGTCCGATTTGTAGCTAGAGTTCCTAGGAACTGCTCAATGCATCTCTGTCATGGATATGGCCCGAGTCATCAATGCGTGTGTATGTAGTCAAGTCCTGTAAGGTCCACATGGCGAGTAGCTATCGTCTCCTAATGTATTTCCTTTTCGATTTAAGCTTTTCGACCTTTTCGATTTCTGAAAGTGCTAAATTATTAAGTCCTACATTCAGTTGTAGACAGGTAGAACCTCAGGGATAGTGTTTGCCTACTCCGACTCAGTCGTCTTTCAGATAGAAGTCTTGGGCGCATTACATTTTCAATTCGAATTCACTTCGAATCATATCATTTCATTTCGAAACACAAGACTTCCACTTGTGTGCTCCTGCACACTGGCACGCCCGCACCCGAACACGAGAGAGCTCACTTTGAATTGGCTGTCTTCCCATCGAACTCAGCCGGTTCGAACCCTGAGCGGCCACTTCGGCGTGGCCAGAAGAAATTTATGCAAACACGTGTATAACAACATAACATGAGTATTAGGTTGGATTAGCCTATTGGTGATTTAAAGCTTGATATAAGATATGAAAGTCAGACACTTACAAGCAATTCATCTTGTCCACTTCTCGGCTCCCAAATTTCACTCTCCCAGCTTTGTCCGTTACTTTTTTTTTTCCTCTCTTGGTATGTATATGTGTGTATAACCCTAAGTGTCCAATTAATATAATACTAAATTCTAATTTGATACACTATACGATTTATGGGTCATAAAGGATTCCTAGACCTAATAGAATTAACCCGATTGCAATAAGCCTAATAGGATTAGCCTAATAATCCTAGGCTTGTTAGAGTTAGCCCAATAGTCCAAAATCTAGTAGGATTTTTTTGCTAACAACAATAATTTAATAATAATAATCAATATTAATAGAAATAATGGTAATATTAATACCAATCCTAATAATAATAATATGTTTCATAAAAGGGTCAGGGTATCACAATCGTAGCCATCACTCACTCGGATTGGGCCCGGTTCGAGGTGAGATATCAATGCGATAGAGAGCATTCATATTGAGCGCTACCCCACATTCATATCGAGCGCATGTATAAGAAGGAGTGCAGACGGATTCAATCAATGCTCGTTGGAGTGAACAACCTTTGAGTACATCCATACATAGATATGGCCGGAGTCATTAATGTGGCCGACTTGAAGCTAGAGTTCTTTGGAACTGCTCAATGCGTTTTAGTCACAGATATGACCTGATTCATCAATGCATGTGTCTCTAGTCGGGTCTTGTAAATTCCGGATGGCGAGTAGCTATCATCTCTGAAATACATTTTCTTTTCGACTTAAGCTTTTTCGACTTTTTTCGATCCTTAGAGTATTAAATTATTAAGTCCTACATTAAATTGTGGGTGCGTAGAACCTCAGGGGTAACATTTGCCTACTCCAACTTAATCATTTTTCGGATAAAAGTCTTAGGCGCATCACATCTTTTCACTTCAAATCATCAAAGACTTCCATTTGTGTGTTCTTACACATTGGCACGCCCGCACTCATAAAAAAAACCCACTTCGAATTTATTATTTTCTCATCAAACTCAGTGACTTCGAACCCTGGTTAACCACTTCGGCATGATTGTCAAAATTTATGCAAACAGTGTTATTAATTAATTTATTGTGATCCCCTTATGAGAATTAAAACAAGTCGTATATCTACTAAGTAAGAGACAACCAATTACAATTTCAATTAAAAAAAAAAGTAATTGAAAATGAAAAAAAAAAAGGAAGCGCAAGCATGTCCATTATCTACTATTTTACCACCACATTTTAGGGCATAATTTTTATTTTTTTTTTTTGATCAAAATTTTTAGGGCATAAGGACATCACGTTCCCTATCTTATGAGAGTGTGGATTTAAATTCACTCTCCATCCCTCAATTAAATAAATAAATAAAGCATGCAATTAGTATATAACTTACAAGCTGAATCTAAATTTTCTTACCAATATTCAAAGACTAAGGCTCTTAATTATGCTTTGTAAAGTTGTCAAGGAATGATCGCTGCAGTCGTCACACTACAAAAATAAATAAATAAATAAATTAGTGACAACATAAAAATTGATAATAAAAAAAATTATCACTAATTATATATATTTAGTAACAAAAAATTAGGGACAATTATCCCCGCCTCCCATGAATTTAGGTAAAATTACAAATAACCCCCTCTTTATTCAAAAATTCCCAATACCCCAACATTACAGTCCTTTCGTCCGATTTAGCAATAAGAGGAAAAAAATCAGGGGGTGTGTGGTAATTTTCGAGATAAAAAGAAGTTATTTGTAATTTTGTCTAAATTTAAGGGAGTTAAGGGTAATTATTCCAAAAAATTATCTTGTCACAAAGTAATGTCAATTAGTAGCAATATAGTGCATAAGTTGTCACAAATAATAATTGGTCGCATACCTATTATGACAATTTATTGAGATTAGAATCACTAAGTTGTCACTGTAGGGGTATCACTAATTGTAAATGGTGACAATTAAAATATTAATTGATGTCACCATTGAGCGGTACTGCGTCAAAGTTGTTGTCATTAAATAAATTTAATTAGTGATAAAATATAAAATATTATCACTTTATATGATTATTAATGACAACTTTATATTATTACTTTTATATGTTGTCACTAATATTATTTTTTTTTATAGTGCTATTGCATTAACGAAGTTAATTTTGTCCATTTCTAAGATTTGATTAATTATGTTTCATTTTTAAGTTTAGCGCCGAATTAAAATGTAATCAATTTGGTTTTGATTCTGAAACAAAGGTTTCTACTAGTCTCCTAAGAAGCATAAGAGTATTTATTTGGACGAAAGAACCATATATAATATATATGGTACTGTTCAATGAATTGGCTACAAATCCAAGTATGAAGACTTAGTACATGCTTCATAATCGATGCCAATGATTCTTTTTAGCATTCATTGATCCGTCCAAATCGAAGATACAAAAATAAAGAAAGAAAAAAAAGATAGAAAAACAAATTAAAAAGAGAAAAAAGGAATTATGTACATAAAAAAGACTCCAGAGTACATCAATTGTAAAAGATTCCATATATATATACAAACACTACCGAATTTATTTAATTGTATTTTATTTTTATGAAGTACTCTTACCTATTAGAAAAATTGGTTTATAAGTTGGTAAGCAACCAACTAACTTTAGCCAAAGATTTGATGAAACTCTATTTATAATCTATGTCGCGAGTAAATATGAAAAATGTGTTTAATTGTGCAAAACCAATATCGAGTGAATAAGAAATTAAATGCACAAGGAGCTTGGTGGAAAGCTAAAAATGAAGTATTGTGTTGTGGAATGTGGTTGTCCCAGATTGGAAAAATAATACAAGGAAGTCTTATGTTTAAGTGGCAGCTTGCAAATAAAGGTTGGCCCCTTGGGGGTTCACAAGTATGTAATAGGGAGAGGACCTGCGAGTTAGCAGGCCCGAACTAAAGCCTCACGCGTTGTCCGTTCATCCGGGGGGCAGACCGGGCTTGGGTTTGGGCTCAATATATATTTCTGTTTGAATGTGACCCAAATTGAAATTGGATTCAAAATAGGGTTGAAATTAGCTCGAATTGAATACGACCCAAAAGTTGCAACTTTCCGTCACAACTATTCAAGTATTATAAATAGCCCCCCTATATTTATCATTTGCATTCATTCCATCCAAAAATTACTTCTTTCTCTCTGCATTTCACTCCCAAAATTTGCATAGAGTTTACAAACATCAAGTGAGTTAAAAACACCTTTAGAGTTCATTGTTTCTTGAAGTTTGTAGTGCTCCTACTTCTAGAAAGCAGTCGTTGTATCTTGGAAGACGATTGCCAAAAACCGTGTTTGCATAAATTTCTTCCGGCCGCGCCGAAGTGGCCGCTCAGGGTTCGAACCGGCCGGGTTCGATAGGGTAAACAGCCGATTCGAAGTGAGCTTCTTTGTGTTCGGGTGCGGGCGTGCCAGTGTGCAGTAGCACACAAGTGGAAGTCTTATGGTTCGGAGTGAATGTGAGGTGGTTCAAAATGGAATTAATGTGAATCGAAATGAAACAGTGATGCGCCTAAGACTTCTATCTGAAAAGCGATTGAATTGGAGTAGGCAAACACTACCCCTGAGGTTCTACTTGCCTACAACTGAATGTAGGACTTAATAATTTAGCACTCTCAAAAATCGAAAAGTGTCAGAAAGCTTAAATCGAAAAGGAATACATTAGAAGACGATAGCTTACTCGCCATGTGGACCTTACAGGACTCGACTACATACACACGCATTGATGACTCGGGCCATATCTATGACAGAGATGCATTGAGCAGTCCCTAAGAACTCTAGCTACAAATCGGACACATTGATGACTCCGGCCATATCTACCTGTGGTTGTTTTCAGAGGCTGTTCACTCCGACGAGCATTGATTGACTTTGTCTGCACTCCCCTTCATGCATGCGCTCGATATGAATGCTGGGTACCACTCCGCCGCATTGATATCTCGCCTCGAACCGGGCCCAATCCGGGTGAGTGATGGCTACGACTTCGTGACGTTACGGAATGAGTGCATTGATATCCTCACTTCGAGCCGAACGAGGTATGGCTACAAACACCCCGTAGCGGTTTCCTACCTACTTGAACTAAAGCTATTCTTTGTTCATTTAAGCTAAGGAATCAGAGAAGTGTTGACTTCTTGATTGAGAGGGTTGTTGTGTGTTGATCGATTGATGATGATGTCTCCTGAAATGAAGAATCTGGCTCCTTTTATAGACTTCAGGCTGCAACTGCCTTCCTTTATTCTTGGAGCTGGAAATGATTTATTCAAACCTAGCCAAAAGATGAATGGCCGGCCTTATTCCTAGAAGTGGCAGTTGCTGCCACCTTTATTTAAATTTCAAATATTAGCACCATATGGCCTTTATTTTAGGCATGTGCTGATATAACAATGCCTATTTTTAGTCAGTGTTGTTATTCTTCATCTAACAACCCCTAAATGTAAGGGATTTGAATTTAAATATTTATTCTATTTATTTTATATTTTCTTGGCCTACTGGGCCATGGGCCGTGATATCACTCCGGCCTGAGTTCCCAAACTGGGCTTTGTGGATGCGTCGAAGTGGCTTGGGCCTTATAAATTCATTTCGGTGTGACGAAAAGGACCAACATCAGCCCACTCCGATTTTTAATATCAAAAATTTATTTTTGGGCCCAAACAATGCCCCCCGCAAGCTGTGGTCAATTAGTAAAATTTGACCATAACTTGATTTAAAACTTTAGCGCCATCCTATTTGGTGGCTTTTTATCTATGCTTGTCATGCTGATTATGACGAATTCAGTTCTAACAATATGCTATAGCACTCCCGGCACCCCCTTTTATTATTTAAATATTTCCCTCTTTTTCTGCTCCTCTCTTCTGACGGCTGTTTACCGGCGCCATCATAATGGCGTCCCTTGAGTATCCCAACACTAGCCGTTTCTAGACTTCCTTCCTGCTTGGAACTCTAATTACTTCTTAACTCCTAATCCCCTGACCACTAAAAACTCTTACGTATTCTCTAGAAATATCAGAATTCCCCTTTAGCCGTTACCTTTGACTCTTAAAAGAATCCTTTTCCTTTTCCCTGCTGACTATCTTCGTCTCCCTCATTTTACCCCTAAATTCGAAAAAACCCTAATTTCACATTTACCAATGGCGTCTCAACATTCTACCATCTTCTCCTATGAGGGTTCCCACTCTTTGGGTCCTGTAATCAGCGGGGATGTCCCTCGCGACTTGGCCCGCTTCGAAGAGCGATTGCCGTATCCTGAGGGTCATATTTTCGGCACTTCCGTCCGAAATTGGCCATGGTCGCCCAATTCTTCCATCCACCGTGACTTCACCATTTGGTGTGCTTGGGTTGAAGCTGTATATGGCCCACTGTGGAAAAATATCGGGATTTACGAACCTATTCAGGTTTCGAAGTCCCCGTATTCTCTTGACATGGGCTTCCTTCAGGCGGCGTTGCCATTTTGGTGCCGTCTTGACAATACGTTCCACTTCGCCGTGGGCCCCATGACTCTCACTCTCCTCGATTTAGAGCAGTTGGTGGGTTTTAGCTCGTCTGGCCGCCCGATCAGTGTTGACGTCAAATATGAAGATCTTGACGTCGCGGAGCTCTCCCATCTTTCTCGCGAGGGCAAACCTCTGACCAACTATGGGCACATCATTGCCCATTTTATCAACAAGGCTACTCCGGTCACAGACGAGGAGCATGTTCGATTTCTCGCCCTGTGGCTGTGCAGGCATGTATTCTGTAGCCAATCCTGCCAACAGACGATGGAGTTATATTACATGGCCGGGGCAATGGCTTCTGGTGCCAATTTGGCCTTGGGTCTAGCGGTGCTGGCTTTCGTTTATAAAGGGCTACGCAAGCTGGTCAAAGTGAGGCAGGACCCCAAAAAGAGGGAGATACATCACAGCGGACTTTGGCTGGTGCAAATGTGGCTCCAGGCTTATTTCCCTCACTAGTGCGCCAGAGTCATTGATGCGAGGATGGACAAAGAGCTCTTTGCCACATTTGTGGTGCGTACCAGTGTCTCTACTGCCAACCCCGAACGTGCCTTCGTTCGATTTTATCTTCCACAGGAAGGTAGCCTCCCCGATTGGAGCGTGTTGTGCAGTGGTGACCCGGCGTTCTATCGCCAGGGGTCCCATTCCGTTCGTACCGGCGATAGGAAGAGATGGGCTTCCTTCTTGACCGCTAGGGACTTACCCTACTATTTCCGTTTTGATAACATGGTCTCCAGCCGTCTCTTACCTTATGCTCAACACTACGTGGCCTGTCAATTCGGCCTGGTCCAATCTTTACCCGCCCCGGTCGTGATGATCAATTCGTCACGGTTCAAGTTAAACAAGTACAAGAACCGGGGAGTGGAAGTTTTTAGGAGCCTTACTGACAGCTCCTCGCGCCGTATGGAGGAATTCGAGTTCGTTTATTTCGCGCGAGACCCCAGGGCCACTTCGACTTTCCAGTCCTGGTGCACTGACTACCTGAAGCATTCTCGAACCGAGCCTGCACATGCGGCTGTGGCCCGCTTCACCTTTTCGACAGTGCCCCCAAAGGTGGCGACTGATGTGCCTTTCCCAGAAGATGTTCCTGTTAAATCTGCTGCAGGAAAAAAAGGTATTGAGAAATTTGAACGCTTTTACAACGTTACCTGGAATCCCCTTGATCGTGATGGCTGCATTAGGCAAGCTTCGATCACTTTCTTCGAAAAGAAGGAGAAACTGATAGCTAGGGCCAAAGAGCACTTTCATACTGCTAGGGAAAAACTAGAGGACCGTGCTCCTCATTGGTCCACTTTTTACAAGCCACTGTGTTTGACTGCCCCCCCTTTACCTGACTTCGTTCCATGGGTGATCATACCCAACCTTCCCCTTGAAAGACCCATGAGCTTCCATGACGAGGTTACATTCAGTGGTCTATTTGCTGATGACCCCATGGGAGTTCGTAGGGTCGAACTCTTTGGGCTTGCTGTTCCTTTTCGAAGTAACGCAGTGACCATAGAAGGGGAAGGTACTCCCTTCTACCCTGTTTCCTGTACTTCGGCTTTGCTTTTGTGTGATTATTGATTTTCTTGCTTGATTCGCTTTTGTAGGTGCCCGCAAGAAGAATGAGGGCATGGTATCTGCTGCCACGGCTATCCTTGCCGAAATTCCCATTCCGGCTCCAAGTCCTGCGCCTGTGTCTGCCTCTGCATCTGCGTCTGCTTCCGTTCTTGCCAAGGTGGGTACCCGCCGTTCGACTCGTCACTTCCGCTCTACAAAGGTTGAGGGAGTGATTGAGGTGTCTGACTCTGACGACGAGCTCGATCAGGTATTTATTCTTTGATCTTTTCTTTCTGTTTTTCACCTTGTTGATTTCCTTTCCTTGCAGGCCTCCGGTCGGAGCAAACGTGCCATTCCAGCCGAAACTGGCCCGAGGCGGCCACGCATCAAACAAATGGCGTCGAAGAGGCGCCTAGTGATGCCTGCCTCCTCTTCTGAATCCTCTCCGACTGGTACCCCTTCTGCTCTTGCTGATCCTCCAACTGAGAGTATTGAGGAATCTCCTTCCGAGGGGATAGACATCGATGCGACGATCGACCGGATTCATGCTGATCTTACTGAAGCGGGTTACACATCGGCTGACATTCCGGGCCTTCTTCCTACCAAAAAGGACATGCCGCTCTCTCCTCCTCCTGTCAAAGTGACTGAGGTAACATTTCTTTTGGCCCATTCCTGCCCATTCAACGTCATTCCTTTCCGTTTCCCAGCCCGCGGCTCAGGCTCCTTCTACCACCTCCTCGCTGCCAGAAACTCCTGCTAGCAGTTCCCAGGTAACTTCATCCCTCTTTGTTATGCTCCTTTGTTGGCTTCCCAAAATCTAACTTCCCTTTTCTCTGCAGGCAATCTCTCCCCGATCGATGTCAGGTTCAACGCCTTTGAGCAGTGCCAAGGACATGGTGGACCTGCTGGATTTGATCTTGGGAGATGCTCCCATTCCTGAAGTGGCCACACACCTCTCTGATTCTCACGTCCAGGAGCTCAAAATACTCCTTACAGGAGTGGACTCCGAATCTGCGTCGGCCATTTTTAGGACAAAAAGGGACTTACTTGACCAGATCCTTCAGGAGGTGGCTCGCCTCACCATGGCGCCCAGTAAAAGACATTTCTATGAGGACTTTGCGAGGAACCTCCCAAGTCTTGGGACGAAATGCGAAAGCAATCATGCTCTCATCCAAACTCCTCACGTCTCCAGTACAGGTCCTCTGGTTGATGACCTGAAATCCCTACGAATTTAGCTGCACCAGAGGGCTGAACGGCAACTGGAGCTATCTACCACGCGGGAAACTCTCATTGCAAAGATGGAACGTCTGCGAAAGCTTATCGAAGAGGTGGATCAGCAATTATTCCACCTTTCCGGTGAGGTTGACCAACTGAAGGCTGATTCCGACACACGAATCAAAGCCTACCAACAAGCCAAGGAAAGGGACTTGGAGAGGAAGCGTCAAGTTGAAGCTGTCTCTGCTGAACTTGATGAGGTGACCACTTCTCTGCATTTATTCTTTGCTCGATTCCGGGCCGATTTCCTGGGCGAAGAGACCCCAAGGATCAGTGAAGTGGAAGGATATGGGGGAAGTCATATGGCGGAGGCCACTTCGACTTCCAACCAACCAGCCGGCGAGGCGGCTGGTCCAAGCGGCACTGCTCAGGGCAAGGATGCTCCGACCACTTAACTTTTTAGGTTAATGGCCTGTGTGCCACTTATGAATGGCAGCCTATTGCCAGAACACATTTTTGCTCTTCATTAGTTTTCCTCTTATGAATTCTTAAGCCATTTTTGGCTCAATTTATTATTCATTTGATTTTTAGTCTATCATGTTATTCGATCTGCTTACTTCAAGATTTCTTCAAAAAATATTTACATGTGGAAAAGTAACCTTATAGTCGCACAAATAGCATGATTGAACTGAGATAAACAGATAAGCAAAAAATGTCCTAAGTACGACTGGCCTTATAGGCCATTTTGACTTAGGCTAATTCGGCGTTCTAATGGCAGTGTCTCCCATAAGGTAGGGTGATACTTCTTCAAATATTTGCCATTAACTGGATCCCTGAGCAAATTCCCCTCCAGGTTTTCTAGTAAATAAGCTCTCCCTCTAGTTATCGAATGGATCGAAAAGGGGCCTTCCCAATTGGGGCTCCATTTTCCCAACGTTGCATCCTTTTTTTCCAAAGGAAAGACCACCTTCCACACTAGGTATCCTATTTGGAATTTCTTTGCCTTGACCTTTCTGTCGTAGGCTTTAGCAACTTGTTTTTTCTGAGCCTCGATGGAATCTAGCGCCTGTACCCTGATGTTCTCTACGGCGTCTAATTCGTCTATCATTTTGTAATGGTATTCTTCAATGGTGAGATTATTTTGCTGAGCGATCCGTGCAGACCTCACGTTGATTTCCATGGGCAGTACTGCATCGTGGCCATAGGTGAGTCGAAATGGGGTAGTTCCCGTACTGGAGCGCTTGCTTGTTCGATAAGCCCATAATGCTTCGGAGAGCAATAGGTGCCATGCTCTAGGTTTTTCTTCCACCATCTTTGAGATGATATTTTTTAAGGTTTTATTGGTGGATTCGGCCTGTCCATTCCCTTGTGCATAATACGGCGAGGAATGTGTAAGCTGGATGCCATACGATGTGGCAAAAGCCTGAATTTCGGATCCTGTGAACATCGTACCTCTATCCGTCACGATACTTTGGGGAATCCCAAATCTGTGTATCAGGTGTTCTTTGATGAACTTGACTATGGTCCCCTGATCGGTTTGCTTGAGGGGAATGGCCTCTACCCACTTGGTGAAATAGTCCGTGGCGGTAATAATGTGGGTATGCTCTTTCGACGAGGAAGGGAAAATGGCCCCAATTAGGTGGATGGCCCAACATCGAAATGGCCAAGGTTTGACAATTAAATTCATCTCTTTGGCTGGCACTCTCTGAATTGGACCATGCAGCTGACATTTTTCACAGCCTCTGGCCAGCCAATGGCAATCTTGCACCATTTTTGGCCAGAAATAGCCATACCGTTTGATCAACCATGCCATCATCTTGCGGCCACTTTGATGGGCTCCACATACTCCCTCGTGGACTTCCATCATGATTTTCATCGCCTCATCTTGTCCAACACATTGTAGGAGAACGCCATCATGACTTCGACGATATAAAAAGCTATTTCCCAAGACCACGTAGTTAGTTGCTCTCATTCTGATCTGTCGAGGTGCTCCTCGAGAGGGATCATTCAAGTAACTCAATATGGGTTCGCGCCAATCCTCAGTTTGCTTCATAGTGCTTTCTATGGCGTAAACATTGGTTCTTTCTAGATGAGAGGGACAGGCCTGCCTTGTGATAGTGTAGCTGGCGGCCTTACAGTCCCTGGGAAATTCTGCTCCGGTGGCTATCTGAGCCAATTCATTGGCTTCGAAGTTAGACTTCCTATCCACATGCTGAAATGTCACTTCGTCGAATCCCATTAGCAAATCATTAACCGTAGAGATGTATCTGTCGAGAATGGGGTTTCGACACTGGAATGTACCTTGGATTTGCTTAATGATGAGTTGGGCGTCTCCCGTTACACTGACGCTAGATGCCTTCAATTCTCGTAGTATTTCTAACCCAAGGATCAAAGCTTCGTACTCGGCTTGATTGTTGGTACATGGGAAATCGAATTGGACCGCCATGCCAGTCTTAACTCCTGATGGCGAAGTGATAACTACGCCAGCCCCAGATGCTTTGTCTGTTTGAGACCTGTCGAATTGGAGGATCCATGGCTCCGTGAATACTGGCAGCATTTCGATTTACTGAGCCATTTCGTCATCTATTCCGATGCTGGGGTGTTCGATGAGGAATTCAGCCAAAGCTTGGCCTTTCACCGCTTTTCGTGGGACAAACTGCAATTGATATTCCATCAGGTGGATGGCCCAACGGCCTATTCGGCCACGTACTATTGATCTGGAAAGCATGTATTTGATCACATCGACGCTACTGATTACAAGAACCTTTACTGGTAGCAAGTAATGTCGTAGTTTAATACATGCGAAATACAGAGTCAAACACAACTTTTCGATCGGATGGTACCTTTGTTCCATGTCACTCAAATGCCTGCTTAAATAGTATACAGCCCGTTCAAGACCATTCTCGTCATTTTGAGCCAAGAACGCCCCAATGGTTTTATCGGCTGCAGAAATATAAAGCTTAAACGGTTCTCCTTTTCGTGGCGGCATCATCACAGGAGGGGAAGTCAATGTCTCCTTAATTCTATCGAATGCCTGCCCATGATCCCCTGACCATTCGAAATGGTCATGGTCTTTTAACTTCAATAAGGGTGAGAAAATCTTGGTCTTGCCTGCAAGATTCGAAATGAACCTCCTTAAATAATTGACCTTTCCAAGAAACTGTTGAAGTTCTTTTTTGGTTCGAGGTGGCTGGGCGGCCAGAATGGCCTTTGCCTTATTTGCTTCCACTTCGATTCCTTTCTTGTGCACTAAGAACCCCAGGAAATGGCCTGCGGCCACTCCGAATACACATTTCAGTGGATTTAACTTCAACTGAAATTTTCTCATCCTTTCGAAGGCCCTAACCAGATGCTCTAAATGCTGAGTGAAGTTGTTAGATTTAATGATGAGATCGTCAATGTAGATTTTGACGAAGTCATTCATATAATCATGAAATAGGCAATTCATAGCCCGCTGGTACGTAGCCCCAGCATTTTTAAGACCAAACGGCATGACCTTCCATTGAAAGGTACCAATGCCCCCTGGGCATTGGAATGCCAGTTTCGGAATATCCTCTTCGGCTACGAAGATCTAGTTATATCCTGCATTGCCGTCGACAAGAGTTAAGAACTCATGTCCTGCGACGGCATCTATCATCATGTCGGCCATTGGCATTGTATATTCATCTTTCGGAGATGCCAAATTTAAATCCCTAAAATCTATGCATATCCTCAATTTACCATTCTTCTTTATGACTGGCACGACATTGGCCACCCATTCAAGGTACCTGGCCACTTCGATGAAGTCTACTTTAAGAAGTCTTTGAATCTCTTCCTTAATTAACCTGCATACTTCATCGGACATGCGTCGAAGAGGCTGTTTACGTGGCTTAAACCCAGGCAAAATGGGTATTCGGTGCTCCACCAAGTCTCTGCTGAGACCAGGCATCTCATCGTAATTCCATGCAAAACAGTCTTTGTACTGCTTAAGTATGCTGATCATGGCCTCTTTGTTTTCATGGCTTAATAAAGCACTAATGTATGTGGGCCTATGATCGTTTTCATTGCCGAGCTCCACTTCGATTACAGGATCTTGAACCTGAATCCTAATGTCATCGAGTTTTGCCGGAGCGGCACTCAGTTCTTTCATTGTGATCTCATCTGTCGAAGTGAGATCTTGATCATGCTCATAAATTACATCCGCATTACAATTGTAGTAATCGGAAAGATCTTTGGCCAATAAGGCCAAAGTTTTATTTATTATTTCTGATCCGGCATTACCCGGAATTATTACAATTTCGTCTATGTCGACGTTATTCATAATCAACATTTTGAAAAGTAGAAAGCGGCCTTTCTTCAATGTTGCAAGGCCTGCTAACCTCTTTACTCATCGCTACCTCTAAACTAACCGGCGCCACGGATGAAGTGGCACAAAGTGGACAGCCATATTTGTCCTGTCCGATAAGCCTATATGGTCCGACATTGTCGGAGTAGTACCTAGCTTCTACTACATTCACATTAGCCGTTCACGGCCTTTCCTCTGCCTTCACCATTTGTGGTTCGTTCTCGCCATCTCCCAAAAATACCAAGAACTGGTGTAAGGTCGAAGGGATGCACATGGCGGAGTGAATCCAATCTCTTCCTAGCAAGGCATTGTACGAAGTCTTTGCGTCGATCACAAAAAAGGCAGAAGCAACCGTCTTATTTCCGATACTGACTTCGATTGGCAGGATGCCCATTATGTCTGCTTTACCTCCGGCAAAATTGCTAATCACCACATCGGTCTTGAGAAGATCAGCCTTCTCCTTTCCTATGCGTTTCATGGTTTGGAGAGGCATGATATTCACTGCGGCTCCATTATCCACCAGCATTCTGCCTGTAGGCTTGCCATCGAGATGGCCAGCCACGAAGAGAGGCCTTACATGCTTCGCCATGCTTGGTGGCGGCGTCTGGAACAAAGCCTTGATTTCTTCGACCTTCTTGCTCTTCTGGACCGTTTGTTTGGGATTGCTGACAAAGAAGGCTATCGGCTCACTATCATCCCAAACTTCACTGCTCTCTTCTGTGTCATCCTGAGAATTATTGTTAGCATTAATATCGGAAGGGAATGCCCATACCATGTTGCATTCCATGTTGACAGCGTCGCCACTGGATGATGGTACGTCTGTGGTTTCCATTGGCAACTCTTTGTCGACCTGGTTTAGTTCTTCCATTTTTACAATCCATTCACTCAGCAGGTCTTCCTCCCCGACACAATCTGGTCTATCCGAGACATCAATCTTTGATACATCGGTCTCCAACATTATTGGATCGGCGATCCTTCTTTTCGATTGAATGTCAGTCGGGGTGACTATTTGGCTTTTTGGCTCTGCTGACATTACTGCCTTGCCCTTGATGGGCTTCGTCGTTTTTTTCTTGAGTATTTCAGCTTCCTTGCGTTGTCGCAAGTGTCTCCGGTATTGTGTTCTTGTCATCTCCCGAGGACTTCTCCCGCCAGGAAACTTAGGATGTCTTACTGCCGTCCAGCGTCCTTCCTGGACTGCTGGTGGTTTGACGAACCTGGAATGAATCGGTTCTCGAGTTGGTTCATGTCTTCGAGGTGGGCTAGAGGCTGCTCTCCTCTTATCACTTCTGTCAGTCCTTCGGGGAGGACTTCGATTCCGCTTATTTCTATTTTCCTGCAATGGGCCGCCATTGGCGCAATGCCCCCCGAGCATGTGAGGAGAATATGGCACCATAGGCGGCTGTGGAACCATGGGAAAGCTGGCCATGGGATTGGCCCAAGGATAGTAGGCGCTAACTGGATAGACCCATGGCACTGTTGCCATTTTGGAATGGCATCTGGCGCAAAGGCCTAATTGCCATTCTGACTGTGTTGTAACTTGCGCATGCTGTTGGTTTTCTTTTTCAGCGGGGTTATCCTGAATGTTGACCATGTTTACTCCTTCCGCCTGGAATGGTTCTTTATCAATTCCCATTTTCTTGTTCATCCATTCCGGCAGAAAGCGTAAGGTGCCGTTGTCAAGGCAGCTTTGGATCATCCACCTGAAAACCAAACAGTCATTAGTGTTATGAGTCCATGCATTATGAAATTTGCAATATGTTTTGCCTTCCAGCTCGTGGGCCGTTGGCATTCTATGATCATTAGGCACCTTGATTTTGCCATCGGCCAATAAGTGGTCAAAAATAGCCTCGGTTTTCGATACGTTGAAACCGTAACGCCTTTCCATTTCAGAACGAAACTCTGGCTTATTCAGCATGCCCGGAGGCATCTTGATGTGAGGCTGTAATGACCTCGGTTTCATCAATGCCGGGAAACCGTGTTCTTTTGGCAAACGACTTGAGCTAGACCCACTTCGTTTTCCCATTGGTCTGTTTCAACATTGGCCAAATCATCTTGGACTTCGGCTAGGCCAACTTGATAATGAGTGGCCTTATCGTGATGCCCTCTTCGATTCTCTTCTCTTAACAATTTCTCATATTCAGTGACATGCCTCATTAAGTCAAAAATTGATGCAAATTGTTGGCCAAACATTTTCCTTTTTAATTCGAGGTGCATGCCTCCTATGGCCAAGCTTATGTAACTTTCTTCGGCCATGACCACTGGGCAAAAGTGTCTGGCCCGGACGAATCTCCCCATGTACTCTTCGGCTGACTCCCCGGGCATTTGTCTCATGTTGGTTAATTCCGATATGGATACCTCAGGGGGTAGTCGATAGAAATGACTATGGAAGAGATTCTCCATTGTTGGCCAGTCGGGAACAGACCCAGGTCTGAGTCTAATGTACCACAAGAAAGCTTTTCCAGTTAAGGAATTCGGAAACAAACGTAGCTTTAAGTCACCGTCCATTCCGATCTCACCACATTGTGTGGTAAATTTAGCAATATGTTCAATTGTGGTTTGTGACCCATCCCCATTAAACAAAGTAAAAATAGGAACCCTAAACCCTGGGGGAAAAGGAATCGTGTCGATATGAGGGGGGTAGGGACGAGAATACCTGGGTGGCGAGGCTGACCGTTTATGCCTTGCCAACTCCTGTCGCAACATTTCCTGTATCTCTTGTCGAGACACGGCTGTGTTGTCATTTCGATTGGTAGGATTTGCGGCAGTGGTGGCAGGTCGGGGCCTTCTTGCCATGTGTGGCATGACATAGGGGATCTCAGGTCTTTCGAAATGATCTCTGGAGCCCGATCCTTCCCCTTCCAAGAGTATTCCTCTGGATTCGAACGCCATTCTTTTTCCAGTATCAATGTTAGGGTACCTTCCACGATGATCATTTCCTCCAATGTTCAGTCGTTCTGGCCGTGCAGTCGGCGAGGTCGGGCCTGTGATGCTGTTCGGCCTCATTCCGTCGTGGGGTCTCTCTTACCAGTGGAACGTTGTCCATCCTTGACGCCACGCTGCGCAAGTTCATTCCGTAATGTGGATCTGTTACTCGGAGTGATTCTAACATGGTGGCCATCCGTTCGGCCCTCTCCGATTCTTCCTTACGTTATCTTTCCATCAACTCCTGGAATCTCCGGTTGGACTCCAAGATCCACTTTTCCATTACATATAGTGCGTCTTCGCCATAGTTGGCCAGTCTGGCCAGTAAGGCGGGTGCTTCTTGAATCGGCACCTCTTCAGGCGCTCTTTGATTTCGCTCGAGCCTGTCAATGATGGCTTGAACGTTGGGAGGTGGATTATTTCCACTCATCTCTTCGTTCTGATCACTAGCTGCCTCGCTTTCACTGTCTGAACCGAGATCAGCTCGAGTTTGGCTCCTTAAGCGTGGTGGTGCCATGACTTGCTGTTTTTGAATTTTAATTTTTAAGTTTTTGTGATTTTTCAATAAAGAATGCAAGTATGCAATTGATCGAAATAAAACGTGCTTCCTAAGACCTAAATGCTGACAAAACCTTTTCGAAAACTGAAGTGCTGTCCCACCAGGCGTGCCAGAAAGATATGTTTGCATAAATTTCTTCCGGCCGCGCCGAAGTGGCCGCTCAGGGTTCGAATCGGCCGGGTTCGATGGGAAAACAGCCGATTCGAAGTGAGCTTCTTTGTGTTCGGGTGCGGGTGTGCCAGTGTGCAGTAGCACACAAGTGGAAGTCTTATGGTTCGAAGTGAATGTGAGGTGGTTCGAAATGGAATTAATGTGAATCGAAATGAAACAGCGATGCGCCTAAACTTCTATCTGAAAAGCGATTGAATTGGAGTAGGCAAACACTACCCCTGAGGTTCTACTTGCCTACAACTGAATGTAGGACTTAATAATTTAGCACTCTCAAAAATCGAAAAGGGTCAGAAAGCTTAAATCGAAAAGGAATACATTAGAAGACGATAGCTACTCGCCATGTGGACCTTACAGGACTCGACTACATACACACGCATTGATGACTCGGGCCATATCTATGACAGAGATGCATTGAGCAGTCCCTAAGAACTCTAGCTACAAATCGGACACATTGATGACTCCGGCCATATCTACCTGTGGTTGTTTTCAGAGGCTGTTCATCTTGTATTTCGAGCTTTAAACCAGAAACAAATTTCCAAACCTTTCTCTTTTCGTTTTCAATAAAGTAAGGTGCATACCTGGCTAGTCTTGTAAACATAGATTCATACTTAGCTACACTTAGCTCTCGTTGCTCTAGGTTGAGAAATTCCTTTTCTCGTTTCTCTCTTACGATCAGAGGTACATATTGATTGTTGAACTCTTCAGCAAAATTCTTCCAAGTAGGCGGTACCTGCCTCGCCTCCCATTTGCTACTTATCCATTTCCACCAGTGGCGTGCGTCGGCCTCTAAACGAAAGGTGGCTAAGGTTACTTTTTGCTCTTCATCACAGTTTATGACTTCAAAAATTTTTTCCATGGCCTCGATCCAAATTGTGGCTTTAGTGTCGTCGGGTTCTCCTTGAAAACTCGGGGGGCCTAATTTCATGAAATTAGCTAGTGCATCTTGCCCTGCACTTGAGTGATTGTTGTTATTAGTTTGGTATTCTAACACAGCAGTAATTCGATCGACGACTGAGGTTAAATGAGCAATTCCTTGTGCATCCGCATTCATTTTGGTGTTTCGTCCTGCCATCTATAGCAAACAAACAACTTAGTATTCAAATAAGTTTTATATCACACCATATATATGTACAAGGCAAAAAGGGGATGCTTGTAGTACAAAATATTAGGCATCCTAACTCTAGCACTATCGTCTATAGTAGTATGCATCTATTAAGTACAACCATACTATATACAACCACGTAACTCCTAGTCTAAGTTAATAACAGGAGTGAAACTAGCATCTATCCCAAAAGTGGGCTCCGCAGGCACCACATACTCTTCGGGAGGATTAGGGGCGAAATTTTCAGCAGCTATTTCCATGAGTTCTTTACTTCGTGAGTAAACTATCTCTAACAGATTCTGATGTTGGTGGTGGACATCATAGATGTGTGAGTGGGCTGCTTGAAGCAACATCCTTAGGTGAAATATCTCCTCATGTAACTTGTAATTCTCCTCTCGGAGCATAGTGATCTCACGCAACATATCATCAAGTCGGGGCGGGAAAAGCTGCTTAGCCGGGTATCGACTAGTAGATTCTTCGGAGGGAGCCATTTCCTACAACAAAGTCAAAGATTAACGAGACCAATTTCAACTTGTAACTAATTGCCTAGGATCCTGCTCTGATACCACTTGTAACAACCCGAACCTTTTATAGGATAAAATTTACAAGCAAACGTTCTTTTATTTACATTACACAATGAACCTGAAAACATAATTACTAATATACTAACTAAGCTGGTTCATAGACATAAACTTGCAAAATCTAGCAACAATTCCGATCTAGGCGCCCACTTCGTAATTTCCTAGAATATCGTTCGTGCTATCTTGGACAGCCTGTTTTCCTAAAATAAATAGCATACGTAAAATAGGTCAACATCACAGTTGAGTAGAAATTCCTTACCAAATCATATAAGGTGATAGTGTGTGCATTGAAACATGTAAGCACATTGTTTCACATTTCGTTTTACCTTTGGATCACAAATAGTGATTTCAACTTCCCAACACATTTCTCCTTTCCGACCTTATTCTCCAACAATATCAATCCCTACCTTATTCACCGGTGGTCGTATCTCGAGATTACGCCAAAATTCTACGACCCACTTCAGTACACGAACACTCCGTCCGAGTAAGGTGGGATTAGGACCAGGGATGGCGAGAACATATATTAAGACCGGCAAGCCCACTGCTGCCCAGGCCGAACTCTGCCCCATCCCCACCGTAACACATCGGGGCCCTGGCATGCGCAATTAAATTTTCACATATAAACATATTTTTGCACATAGAAACTAAATTAAACATGCACATAGAAAACTAAATTAAACATGATGAGCCTAACACAATAAAAACTTATTATGCATGTATATTAGCATAACAACATAGTATGCATGAATCCTAGCATAATGACATATGATAGATATTTATAAAATAAGCATGCCATAATAATTGTAATTTAAAATGCTACATGCCTAATCTAAGCTTATATAATTTGAAAAGAATTTCTACCTTACTAATTTTCTTGTTCTTGATATATATATATATATATATATAGGTATTTGTATAGTGGTGTGTGTGTGTGACGTGAAGTGGGTTTGTGTGTAGGAAGTAGTGTGTGTGTGAAGTGAGTGTGATGTTATATATATGTGTGTGTGGATGTACCGTGTGTGTGTGTGGAGTGTTTGAGTAGTGTGTGTTTGTGTTTGGAAGGCAAGGTTATTCCCCTATTTATAGGTTTTTGGCAAGAAAGAAGATTATTTTATTTCAATTTATCTTGTCATTTATTACATTTTTACAACTAAGCTTGTTATTAATTGTGTTCACATTACAACTAAGCATTTCATTAATTGTGTTCACATTAATTTGTGGTTATAATTTACACAAATGTGAGCCTAAGTATCATGAGTTGCACCCTAGAATTCAATATGTGTTACCTAGATTGTGTTATGTGTTAATCTAGTTTAATAAGATGATGACACATGCTTCTTCCTTTAATTTTATCCCTACAATTGTTGGCTATATTTAGCAAAATTATTACAAGTGTATATCTTAGGTGTATGAATTCATTAATGAAGACAATGACATTATGAACATATGTCTTAATTTATCTATTGTAAATATATATATATAAACTTATTTATATATTTATTTATAATTAGATATATGTATGAACGAATTTATATATATAACTATATACACATACCTATATGTATATAAATTACTATATATGTACATATACGTGTATGACTATATGTATATTATTATAAGCACAAGCCTTGATTACTTATTTACCTATATAATTATTATATATATACACATTCGACTATAGATATACGTGTATGACTATAGATAGATATAAATTGTGTAGTTAAGTATTGTTAAATATATAGAGTGTGTTTAGGACTAATATGTAATTAATTATTCATGTAAGGGTATTATATGTGTATATATATATATGAATTTATATAGCTAAATATATATATATTTTGTATACATGACTATCATTTTCTAGCAACCAAAAGAATTAATAAAATTTACACAATTTGTAATTACTATTCATATAATAAGAAATACCGGGTTATTACAGTTTCCTACCTACTTGAACTAAAGCTATTCTTTGTTCATTTAAGCTAAGGAATCAGAGAAGTGTTGACTTCTTGATTGAGAGGGTTGTTGTGTGTTGATCGATTGATGATGATGTCTCCTGAAATGAAGAATCTGGCTCCTTTTATAGACTTCAGGCTGCAACTGCCTTCCTTTATTCTTGGAGCTGGAAATGATTTATTCAAACCTGGCCAAAAGATGAATGGCCGGCCTTATTCCTAGAAGTGGCAGTTGCTGCCACCTTTATTTAAATTTCAAATATTAGCACCATATGGCCTTTGTTTTAGGCATGTGCTGATATAACAATGCCTATTTTTAGTCAGTGTTGTTATTCTTCATCTAACAACCCCTAAATGTAAGGGATTTGAATTTAAATATTTATTCTATTTATTTTATATTTTCTTGGCCTACTGGGCCATGGGCCGTGATATCACTCCGGCCTGAGTTCCCAAATTGGGCTTTGTGGATGCGTCGAAGTGGCTTGGGCCTTATAAATTCATTTCGGTGTGACGAAAAGGACCAACATCAGTCCACTCCGATTTTTAATTTCAAAAATTTATTTTTGGGCCCAAACAAACTGTAAGCAACAATGCGGGGCAATTTCATCTTAAAAATAGAGAGCCCAACTCTCTTCTCGACTAAACGCCATAGCATAATCACGCCCTGAAAAGCACTATTTACCAACATTAACCCCTATATATAATCTCCAATTTCGACTATCTAATAACATGCGGAAACAACAACTTAGTTCATGCATTTGCCAAAATTTTTGTCTTGCACCCTAGAAAAACGGTGCAATTTAGAAAGAAGATGGAGGTCAACAAAGGTGACTGACTGTTCAAGTGGAATTATCCAATAATGATCAAAATCAAGAATACTGTGCATTTAAGGAATTTTCATTCCCGATTATATCTGTACAATTCTCTTTTTCAAACACTTCTTGATAAAGCTTGTAAAATTTATAATTATCAAGCCACTGGCCCTCTTTGTGGAGAAATAAAACATATAGAAGAACAGAGGAACAAATTAAGCAGACAAACAACCAAGAACAAACAAAATATTGGAAATTCTTGGAGAGACAATATTTGGTATCTAAACCCTCACAATACAACTTAGTTGTCTCACACTTAGGAACACAAATCACCAACTATTTATAGGGAACCTTAGATGATTCTAGAGTACTTATTAACAACTCATAAATTAGAAAACCAATGAACCTAACTTTTCATATTTCAAGGAAGAATTTGGAGAGACTAATTCTTCCATATCCCTATGAAAGTTAAAGAGACTAAACCTTTCATATTTTAAATTAATGACAATAATTCCCACATAACTTAATTAGCACAAATACTCAACACTCTAATGGTACCATGCTCCGTTGAGAAATTTCTTCATTTGCAGTGGGAGACAGAGAATATAACCTCAAACTTTGGTAAGAATGCATACTTGTGTCTTCTTTTCTTTTTTTCTTCATCGTTAATTGGAATCTCTTTAGTTTTTATTTTGAAGTAGAAGTTATGAGGTCGAAAAAGCCCTTCTTCTAGTATAATAAAGAGACGACCTCATGACTAAATAGGTCGTATGGCTAGTAGTCACTAATTGGTAGCTTACATGTGTGGCAGTTTAGAGTAAATGATACTGTTATAGTGTATACAGTTGTACATGATACAGTTTTAAATATTAATGTAACTAATTGACAAGTATTCAATTGTTCCCTTTAGCACTGATAATTTGAGTATTTATGCGGTTAGGTATTGTAGTGTAAACTAAACAACTAGGTACCGCATATGGGCAACCCTAAACGTGCGAGCTGCTTGCCCGCCCGACACGGCCGCGGCTCGAGCCATGAGCCAGAGAGTTTGGGTGAATTGTCTTGGTCTCGGGCTTGTTCTTTGACTAAAATAGCCCTTGGGTAACGGTTATATTTAAAATCTGAATTTTAAATTAATCATTATGAAATTAATTAACGCGGTTTCATTTGACTTCAGACACGTTGGCCTGGATGTCAACATGTCTTCAGTGTTGCCCTGTTATGCGTCC
This sequence comes from Petrea volubilis, assembly GCA_026212405.1. Lineage (NCBI taxonomy): Eukaryota > Viridiplantae > Streptophyta > Magnoliopsida > Lamiales > Verbenaceae > Petrea > Petrea volubilis. The sequence continues at coordinate 15,717,790 of CM047872.1, read as the reverse complement.
AGGTTCAATGTGCGTCCGTTGGCAACAAGAGCGGTTTCCACCTAGTATTATCGTGCCACCATTTATGCTGGATGTCTCTTGTCCCTATAAATAGCTGTTTCTATTCCCCACAGAAGCCACACAATACAACAAAAAACACTTGATATTTCTCTGAATTGATCAGTGTAAGAAACAATTCTCTAAGTGCACCTTTGGTCAAGTGAGATTATAATATCGATTGTGTACTTTTGTGTTCGGTGTGCATCTGCTTCCATATAAAATACTTCAGTTAATTAGCTTTTGAAGTGAGGTTTGAAGTAGCAATGCGGCTTGGAAGGATCTCTAGACTATCATATATTGAAAGAAGTATCACAAGCTCATCGCACTGGCTAGTGGGGCGAATGTTTCTTTAAAGCTAACTGACTCAACTCGGTGATTCAGTGGTTGCAACACCAAATAAATATTGATAAGTTTACTAAACTTTCTTGTTTATTTATTTGTATTGGGTGTTATTTAGTTGCTTTTGGCTATAGTAATTTTTGTGTAAAATTGTTATCGCATTATATTTGTATTTACAAATAAATCCACCCATGTGAATATCGTATTTTTGATATTCTAGTTCATTGGTTTTCCAATAATCTTAAAGAAATATTCAGGGTTTATTCATTTAATACATTTATAATGGCTTTGAGTTGAAGTGCTAGTTCATTTGGTTCCTCAAAAATTGACTTGAGTGGTTTACCTAAACCATTTGCTGGCCATTTCTTTAAACGTTGGCAACAACGAATGAAGATTTGATTCACAATGAAGGAACTCTTGTTTTTAATTCAGACTGACAAACTAATACCTACTAATACCGACCCAAAGACTGATGAAACCACTACGTGGACTAAGCGAGATCACATAGGCAAAAAGATCATTTTGTCAACATTGTCAAATGTACTATTCGATGTTTATTGCTCAGAATCCTATACAGTGAAATTGCTTTGGGAAGCCTTGGATAAGAAATATAATATTGAAAAGCAAGGGCTCAAAAAGTATTCTATTTTTAAATTCCTAAAGCATCAAATAGTAGAAGGTAGGTCACTGTCCGAGAAAACCTATAATCTTATTAACCGGAAGCATTCACTTGCTAACGCTGAAATGAAACTTCCAGAAAAATTCATGGTTATGGCAATTATTGAAAATTTTCCATGATCTTAGGAAATTTCTGGAATGACTTTAAAACATCAAAAAGGAATCTTATTCCTCGATGATTTAATGATTGCCATAAGTATAGAAGATGATCATAGAAATTAGACCCATTCGGTACCATTTGAATTCCAGTCAAAAGAAAATATTTTGACTATTGGAAAGAAAAACCCTAAGTTGAAAAATATCAATCCAAACTCTAAAACCATTGATAAATAGAAAGTCAAAGCCGAAAGCAAACAAATCATATCGGACTTGTGGACAAGTTGGTCATTATGCCAGGAATTGCCCCAACAAGGTAAAAGGAAAGACCAAACCACAACCCTCGGGACCAGTAGTCAACATGGTTGAGGCCATCATGTCTGGATCTCATGGCATGTTGATAGGAATGTTTCTCTAAAACCCGAGCTTTTGACTATTTATGAACCGTTTGATTGGTTTATTGATACTGAAGCAAATGCACAAATTTGTGCTGATAAATCTCTGTTTGTGTTATACCAGCCAATTGATGGACAATCTGTGAAGATGGAAAATGCAAGTGCTGCACCAGTATTTGGCATAGGATGCATGGACCTAATGTTTCCTTTAGAGTGCACACTATCTCTGCAACGGGTGCATCATATCCCTTCTAATAGACATAATATTTTTAGTGGTTCAATATTAGTCAGAGATGGTTGTGAGCTTTCATTTAAACTAAATAAATTTGTAATTTTACATTAAGAAACTTTTCTTGGTTGTCGTCAATGAAAATAAAGATTATAAGTTTGTCAAATCCCTTTGTGGGTTGAAAAAAGCGCCTAAATAGTGGCATGAAAAGTTTGATAAAATAATATTAAGCTTTGTTTTTATTGTAAATGATAATGATAAATGTGTCTACTGTAAGATGAAGGGTGATTTGTGTATTGTTTTATGCCTGTATATGGATGATATATTATTAATTGGATCAAATCTTGAGTTATCAATGAGACAAAGAGTTTTTTGAAAAGTACGTTTGAAATTAAGGATATAGGTGAAGCAAGTGTGATTCTTGGACTCAAGTTGATTTGATCAACTGAGGGTATAATCATTTCTCAATCTCATTATGTTGAGAAGATAATTGAGAAGTTTGGTTATATTGATAGTAGAATCCTGAAAACACCATATGTTTTTTATGTAACTCTTTTCAAGAATAAGTATGGTACACCAGTATCTCAATTGAGATGTTCTCATGTGATTGGAGGCTTGCAATATTTAGCTAATGGTACAAGACCAAATATTTCATTTGCAGTCTCTAAGTTAGCTAGATATACGAGTTGTCTTGATCGTACTCATTAGGAGGCTTTGGACAGGGTAATGAGGTACCTTAAAGGCTCAAGTTACCTTAATCTGCATTACGCCTAGAGCCGCCTTCCTAATCAGAGTTTTAATCAAACAAGAAAAGTTTTTAATTGATGTCGCAAACTTTCAGTACGTACCCAAAATCGTTTGGGTGCATACTCAAACTTATAGATTCACTTATCTCTCTGATGACTAAAATTGGGTACATACTCAAAATATCTTGTGTAAATACCCAAGTCTTGACTTCAATTTCTCGTGTCTTTGATGGTATTTTCCCTTCCAACCTACAAAACAATGGTTTAACTCCAATTTGCGTATAGTAAGGCTCGAATAGAGAAAAATACGTAATAAGTCCAATAAAATAAATATAAAAATCAAGTAGAATTAAGTACTTATCAACTCCACCAAACTTAAATGTTGCTTGCCCTTGAGCAACTCAAAGTTTACAATATAAGGAACTGGACATAATCGAAGCTCATTCTTGGAACACCACGCACCAAAGCCAAACTCTATTTTATTTCTCAGAAACTATTAACCACTATATCATTGGTTCAATGTGCAAGCAATCAAAATTTCATGTACAGACTACGAATAATTATCATTATCAAGTATCCCCCGTGTTATCGTGTGTGTCGTGATCAAGAGCAACAATCACCAACAATTCTAATCACTTTATATTAATGTGATAGGAGCAAAAAGTGGACTCTATAAGTTGATTTTTCATTCTTATCGCCGCTAATGTAAACACTGATAAATCGGGGATCAATAGGACTTATTGAGCTTGTAATGTAGGGCTTGGGTGAAAGGTAGGAAAATATGGAAGAGCAGTGGCTCATGTACCCAAGTTACTTTAAATTGGACAACTTGAAATTTTTGGAGCATTATTCATGCCTTCATTTCCCCCAAACTTACTCAAACACCATCACTATCAATGTATTTTTTTCTTGTCATTATGCATTTGAGAGTGCTTACTTGCTCTTTCTTCCATTTCTTTTCTTTTTTTTTTCTGCATTTTTCTTTGCAATTTTTTTTCTTCTTTTTTTTAACTTTTTTTTTTCAAAGGGAGCTAGTATATTCTGAACTCAAGTATAACATACAACCCTCCACTTAATCCCCTCGTAATTCCATATATCCATTACATAACTCCAACAATTATCACAATTCAAGTATAGTGCATAGAAAGGATTAGGATATGTAGACATTGTACTTTTGGGCTTGTAATGTGGCTATCAAGAGAACTAAGCACAATGTAGACTCAAGAGGGACTCAAGGCAATTTTGGCTCAAAATTTTCAAAAATGGCCTAAGTCATCTCCCCAATTTAACATAGTTTAGGATTTTGCCTCGACAAGAAATCAAATTGATTCTAGTGTCCTAATACATTAAAGCACATGCGAAACCTTCTCACAAGAAGATAAATTTTTTCTATATCATTTAGTAATCATTGCTCCAATCATGTTCTCAAAGCAATTAAGGGATATCAAAACAACAACAATCATTTTTCAAGTGCACACAAATGCTTCATGCATGCTTATCATTCCAAACATAGCGTTTCATAGCATAAAATCATCACGAAAAAAGAAATTTCACCAAAACACGTGTATTCCAAGAATGACACAAATCAAAACAACCCAACACAAATTTCTAAAAACCATCAATAAGTTATTATCAATATACTAGAACGTGAATAGCACGTGGCGTTGTTATACCAAAACACGAATCATCAAAGATGACTCTTTTTGTCTGGTCGCCCTGTTTTCTAGCTGATATACAATTCTTGTTCAAATTCCACAAACATCGCTAACAAAAATTAACCTCATAAGTATTATCCTTGGCAATTGAAACCTCCCCACACTTAGAGGGTACTTTGTCTCCAAAGTACAAAAATAGGTTCAAACAAGAGGCACAACTAAGACTATAACTACTACGATCACTGAAATAAAAACACTAACAGAAAGTAAAGAAAAGGATAGAAAACACCTGAGGTCAGATGGCGTCAAAGAACTCCGTCTAATCCTCCCCCTCCTCCGGTGGTAGTGCTGAAGCACAATTTTTCGCATATGTACCTAACCATCTAGACTTGAAAATTCTCCTGCAGATAAAAATTCAAAAATCATATCAAAACCTCAAGTGGTCTACTCAAAAATACACACAAATAAGATTAAAGAAATTCAATAACATAAAAACATAAAATTTTGGGTTGCCTCCCAAAAAGCACTTGTTTATAGTCTTTAGCTCAACTCCTTTCAATATTTCTAACGAATGAGGTCGACATATGATGTCGATCTTACTAGGTGCACATCTCCACCAACATACGCCTTCAAACGCTAGCCATTCATTATGAAATGTTCCCCTCGTGGTCCCTTGTGGGACTTCTTTCTCATCATGTGGGTATCGTGCCACCCCTTTGTTTCTCTCCTCAGCTTTGCATCATCTTCTGTCAAGATTTTATGTATGCCTATAGAAGGCTTGATCCTCTTGATTTCAAGAGTTTGGTACCCCATTGCTCTAATTCTACCCTTGACTAGCCTCACAATTCTCCTCTTTTGCTCTCTAATCAAAGGAGAACCTAAAATGATTTGTAGGATTTTATTCTTCCTCGAAGAGGCACATTCTAGATATTGTGGTAAAGGCTTAACCTCTACCTTAGCGGCCTGAATGCCTGATGGTAGTATAGGGCTCGAGGTTTCTGGCAAGTGTTCAACAACTTGTTCCTCTTTTCCCTCATCCTGCTCATCATCTTTTCCCTCCATCAGTTCTCTTAAATAGTCATCAGTTGCCTCCAGTCTCATGCAATGATCATCCCTATTATGGCATTTGATAGATTTGAAAACATCAAAATCTATACTCTCATCCCTAAGTCTAAGAGTAAACTTCCCCGCATTGACATCAACCAGTGCTCTCCCCGTATTCATAAAAGGCCTCCCTAAGATTAAAGGCACATCTCTGTCATCCTTAAAGTCGAGCACCACAAAATCAACAGGAAAAATAAACTTTCCAACTTTCACCAACACATCCTCTATAACCCCTACAAGCCTTTTGAGCAATCGATCAGCAAGTTGCAAGGAAATGGTAGTAAGGGCAAGTCTCCAATACCTAATTTCCTAAAAATCGAAAAAGGACCAGAACCTAAATCACATAAACAATTAGAAAACTCAAATTTTCCAGTCACGCTAGGGATAGTAAAACTCCCTGGATCTTTTAATTTCAAAGGTATCTTTTGAGAGATGATGCTGTTACACTCCTCTGCCAACGCCACAATCTGGTATTCCTCCAACTTTCTCTTATTTGAGATAATCTCCTTCAAGAACTTGGTGTAATATGGCATGTTCACCAATACCTCAGCAAACGAGATACTGATGCGTAGTTTCTTGAAAATATCCAGGAATTGCTTCCTTTGGTGTTCCTGCTAAGCTTGCCTCAAACATTATGGAAAAGGCACCTTAGTCTCATTGGGGTTTGTTTTTCTCACAACTAGAGCTTGATCAATCTACTTCCCACTTTTTCATCTCTGCCCTTTGCGTCATCACATTCCTTAACATCCTCCTCTTTCTTGCTCTCAGCTTTTGACCCTCTCGATGGCTCCAATTCTTCCCCACTCCTTAGCGTGAATGAATTACATTGCTCCTTGGGATTAGCTTCTGTGTTGCTTGGAAGATTCCCCTAGACCCTATTGGTTAATGCATTGGCCAATTGGCCTACTTAAACCTCCAAATTGTGAATGGATGCAGAGTGGTTCTTGTCGATTTGATCGAACTTCCCTTCAATCCTTTTCAAACTCTCCTCCTGCGAAGCCATCTTAACCCCCAAGGCATCAATGAACTGGTCCATTTTCATCTCTAAGGACCACGTCTTCTCTTGTTAAAGTGGGTAGTTCTGTTGGAATCGAAACTGTGGCCTATTTGTGCTTTGACCAACCCAAGAGAAATTAGGGCGATTCCTCCACTCGAATTGTACCTGTTGGAGTAGGGATTATTGACTTGTCTCCCCTGCACATTTCTATGCATGTTTGCTCCTACAAAGTTAAATTGTTCATTCGAAACAACAAGAAATGGACTTCCCAAAGAGCAATCAGTAGAAACATGATTATAATCGCCACATAATTCGTACGATGGTTTAGGGATGATATTCAAAGCATTACCATTCAAAGAGTCCAACTTGTGAGTTAGAGCACTTACCTGAGCTTGAAACAATGTGATTGCATTGAGCTCAAACTTACCCACTTGGTTCTTCGGATTGGTTGTTTCCGCCGACCATTGGTAGTTATTGACCGCCATCTCCTCAATCAAGTTGTAAGCATCTTCTACAGCCTTGGTAACCAAAGAACCTCCAATGACTGCATCAATTGTACTCTTGGTATTTGTCCCCAACCCATTGTAAAATGTCTGCACCACTACCCATTTGGGTAGTCCATGGTGGGGACGCCTCCTTAAGAGCTCTTTGTACCTCTCCCAAGGTTCGTATAATGACTTCCAACCATTTTTTGAAAAGGTCGATATGTCATTTCTTAGCCTAGCAGTCTTGGCCGGTGGAAAGTATTTGGTTAAAAATGCATGTGACAATTGATCCCGATTCGTAATAGATCTACTAGGCACTGGATTAAGTCAAATTTTACCTTTGTCCCTCAAAGAGAAAGGAAATATCCTTAATCTTATTGCATGGTCGAAGCCCCGCGATTCTTGATAGTGTCACATAGCTCCAGAGAGTTATCTAGATGTTGATGAGGGCCTTCGTTCGGTAAGCCATAGAATTGAACATTGTTTGTCGCCATGTTCAACAGAGCCGGCTTAATCTCAAAGTCATTCACCTCAATGCATGGTCTTTGTATCCTCGTTCTAGCTCCTTCGGCTTGGGTTGCGTTAAAATCCTGCAATGTTCTCGCATCCACTTGACCAACCGATGGGGCATTCTGAACATTTCTACCATTATCTCCATTGTTCTGATTGTCAGCCATGTTTTGTTCCCGAGCTATTCTATCTCTTCTCTCCGTATTCCTTCTTCTATTGGCTTTTTCAATTTCAAGGTCAAGAGGTACTAGTTCCACTCGTTAACTTGCACGTCTTGTGATAATACACCAAAAAGAACCTACAAAAGACGCAAGAAAAAAATCCGCAACAATAACAAAAATAAAAATAAATAAAATAAAAATAGAAATAAATTTAGTCTAAATAAACAAGTAAATATCACAGTCAAATGCGCCAATTCCTAGCAACGGTGCCAAAAACTTGATGGGGCTGCGCAAGTGCATGCAGTCGTACAAGTAATATAAGATGAGTAGAGTGTCGAATTCCACGAGGATTGTGATTTAGCCCGTGAAGATGACTTGTTTTGTTCAGCTAAATTAAAGGATATGAAATGGGATGTTCTAAATTAAAACTAATATTAAGCCAAAAACTACTCGCAATCAAACTTATAACAAGTATTCCATAAGATTAAATCCAAGTACAAGGTGGTTTCATTAACCTAATTCTCTATTCCAATCCATTTCTTAAATTAAATGGTTTCGTTATGTGAAGCCAGGAATAAATATATCCACAATATCTCTCAAGTATCGTAGAATTAACTTATAAAATCCTTTCTAAGCCTAAGACTAACCAATTCTCATTCAATTAATCCAAGTATTAGAAAATATTTGTATAAATTTTAATCACCGCTTTAGGGCTCAATCAATATTAAATTCATTCTCATGTAACTTTAATATCAATTGATCTCATCTAACTAGAGCAACAATCATGAATCGTCTCCTGACCCCATCAACAACTCTCAAATTCAATCTTTAGGAGTGATCAAACGCTAACCAAGCATTAAATCCATAAACAAGATTCACACATAAACATCCGAAATCGCATTCATATCCGTGGGATTTTCATAAAACAGAAAAAAGGAAAACTACACCATCCTTACACTTAGTATGTGAATTAATTCATAATGAATCTAAACACAGGAACAAAATACGAAAAATAATCCATAAAGAGAAGAAATAAACTTATTTGGTGGAGAATTTAGATGTAAAGTTCCCTCTAAACTTCGTTCTTGACTTCGCCTCCGAATCTTTTCGGTCTCCAAAAATCCCAAAACTAGATGAATAATTGAAAGAGTTCTCTTCTAATCTCTAAACTCTAGATACAAAATGTGATAATGAGTTTTGTGACTGTATCTAGACTTAAAAGGGGCAGAAAATCACCTAGAACCACCTTCCTAATCAAAGTCCTAATCAAACAAGGAAAGTTTTTAATCGCTGTTGCAAACTTTGAGTACGTACCCAAAATATTTTGGGTACATACTCAAATTTACATATTCGCTTATCTTTCTGATGACTGAAACTGGGTACATACTTGAAATATCTTGCATATGTACTCATTCATACAGTCTCTTTTCTTCTCTAAATGGCTTGAATTAGGTGATACTCAAAATATCTTGTGTCAATACCCAACTCTTGACTTCAATTTCTCGTGTTCTTGATGGTATTTTCCCTTCTAACCTACAAAATAACGGTTTAAATCAAATTTGTGTATAATAGGGCTCAAATAGAGAAAAATACATGATAAGTCCGACAAAATAAACATAAAAATCAAGTAGAATTAAGGATTTATGAAAGGGCGGTTTCCACCTAATATTAATATGCTTGCATTTATGTTGGCTGTCTCTCGTCCCTATAAATAGTTGCTCTTGTTCCCTGCAAAAGACACACAATACAACAGAAAACGCTTGAGATTCTTTGAATTGATCAGTCTGAGAAACAATTCTCTAAGTACACCTCTGCTCAAGTGAGATTAGAATATCGATTGTGTACTTTTGTGTTTTGTGTGGCAAAATAGTTGAGTTGATTAGCTTTCGAAGTGAGGTCGAAGTAGCAGTCCGACTTGGAATGGATCTCTGTATTGTCTTATTCTACAAGAAGCATTGCAAGCCCATTGCATCGGTTAGTGGGGAGAATATTTCTTTAAGGCTAAGCGGCTCAATTCGGTAATTCAATCGTTGGAATACCAAATAAATACTGATAAGTTTACTAAACTTTTTTATTTATTTATTTGTATTAAGTGTTGTTTAGTTGCTTTCGACTATAGTGTTTTTTGTGTAAAACTGTTATTTCATTATATTTATATTTACGAATAAATCCACCCACGTGAATATCGTGTTTTTGATATTCTAGTTTATTTGTTTTCCAACAGAAGTAGATGCTAGTAATATAATTATTGAACCATCCTTGAATGAAGTAATACATTTCTCCAATTAATTTTTTGTTTGAGTTTGAACGGATTTGAATTTTAGGAAAGAATTTCAAATGTTTTTGAAATTTTAAAGCAACCGTATGATCAACTCCTAAAATAACTCAACGTAGGAGTTGAGTTAAACACTTGAAATTTATTGTTACATTTAGTTAACAAAAAATATATAATGAACTGTTTCTGTGATTGTAAAATCAATTTTAACTTCAAATCCATCAATCAAGCAAAATTTTATGATTAGAATATTGTCTTTCATTGAAAAAATGGGTGTTTTCCTAATTCTTTCCCTTTAATTTGCCATAAACCATATATATAGTTGCTGAGATGAAAAATAATCACTTTTTTTTTTATTTCTGTCCCCCTTAATTGGAGAGAGATTAGGTTTGTTACGTTGTTTCATCTTCTAAAACCTTGTAATGTGAGGATTAGAGTTAACATGGCAAGTAAAAGTGGCTATTGAGACACGACAAAATGATACCATAAATGGACATTATGATACCTTTAATTTTGAAAATCTAAATGCCACGTATTTGAGTATAGTAAGAATCTATTCTGACATGATATAATATTATAAAAAATATACTTAAGGTAAAATACAGCTTATAGTATGTATTAAATTAAGTCTTACATTATATAGTAGTGAAATAAAGTGGCCAAATAAGGTAAAATGGCGGAGTTCATCCTATAACTTGATCATTATTTAGTATCCAAACTCCATAATATTTCAACTTGAGGGCTAGGGAAATTTGTCAATAACGATTTTACTCATTTCACATTCTATATGGTTGTTCACAATTTTGGCTTATGTATTAATCTTCAACATAACATGAAGGTTGTAATATAGTAGTAGGAAGAAAAAAAAATATAGTTGTTATTGTTCTCGCACATGTTTTTGTCTGTGATCTTGTCTGTTTTCATATACTATAAAAAAAAGTACCCCCTTTATTAATGAAAAATTTATGACAGAAAAATTCTTTCACAAATTTAAGATATTTGCGATGGATCAATAAAAAAAATTCAATGTAAACAAAACTAAAACAATAACCAATGACAAAGAATTCACTAATGAAATTATTATAAATGAAATCTGTTATAAAAACTAAATTTATAATATATTGATTTGTTACTAAAAGAGACGCATTTTTGTAGCGATATCTTTGTAATAAAGGCTAGAAAGTCTTCATCGAAGGCAAAAAAAGAAAAGGGAGAAAAATTATTGAATTAACACTACAAAAAGACTTTTATATTAGTGGTACAAAAGACTAGGTGTGTGTGAAAATTTCTCTAATTAATAGCACAAGTAACATTACTTTTTATTTTGTGACTAACTATATGCAGTAGGCAACAATAATTTTTCTTCTGTCACAATGTGGGTTAATTTAAAGTGAGTAAATCAGTATTTTTAGTAGTCATTAAATTTAGGGCGAATTACATCTATATCCCCTGAAGTTTGGCGAAATTATAATTTAACCCACGATTTTTTGTAAATTACAATAAATCCCCTGTGTTATATTCCATCTAACAATTTACCCCAGCCGTTTACGACCATTAGGGTTCCGTTAGTTTTCGTATGTAAAGTTCCGGCAGTACCCTTGAGGGGGGTTTTTGTAATATATATAAAATATTTGGGGTTGTATGTTATGTATTACATCTTTGTGGGGCTAAAAGCAATGATATTGAAAAAATTGCTTCCTTTTTAAGAGCTAAAAAATGACGGGTAGGTGGAGAAGAGAGAGATCTAGATACATACATATGCAATGTATACACACATGAAAGTTGAGAAATTCTATACTTTCAATTCATCATAACTCGCTCATTTCTTCTCCAAATCGCGCGAGTTGTATGTCAAAATCGATTACCACGATGAGAGGAACTCGTTGGCAGTGATAGTTTTGGGTTTCGCCGGATGGTTGAGGACCGACGGTGGGTTTTCGTTTTCCAGGTGGTGGTGGGTTTCCGTTTTCCAACAAGTTTTTCAGTGAACTTGAAGTGGGTCTTAAACTTTTCGATGTGGAAAACACGTTGGAGAGGTCAATTTCGGACTAGATTCGACTGAGGTGGCAAAATTGAGGCGAAGAGTGGGTTTTATACATTTTTTGTCCATCACTGGTAATTATTACACACTACAGGGAGTTTATTGTAATATACACAAAAACGTGGGTTAAATTATAATTTTGCCAAACCTCAAGAGCGGTAGATGTAATTTGCCCTATTTAATATCAGCAAAATATGAAGGGTAAAACGGACTTTATACATTTTCCATCCATCACTTATAATTATTACATACCACATGGAATTTATTGTAATTTACAAAAAATCGTGAGTTAAATTGTAATTTCGCCAAATCTCAGGGGAGGTAGATGTAATTTGCCCTTAAATTTAACCATTAGTGACATTTATAGTAACAAGATTCTCATTATCACTAAGTGTTCACTGCAAATATGTCATTTATGGTCAATAATAAGTATAATTTTTGTCAGTATTAACTTTAGGGTAATTAGCACATTGCACCCTTTAAATACACTTAATTGGCACAATACACCATAAAATTTAAATTTTGACATTTTGCACCCTTTAAAATACATTAATGTGGCACTTTGCACCCTCCACTTATTTCTATTGAAATTTTTTACCAGAAATAATATTCTGACCAAAATAAAAACGGCAAACTTGGTATTTACTATTCTATATAAAAATAAATAAAATAAACTAACCAACTCAATGCCAACTTCATCTTAAAAACTAGAGTACAATATACAAAAATTGTGGAGAAAAAATAAAAAAAAAAGTGACAACTTAAGCGCTACTCAATTTCTCTTTCACCTAGTTTGTATCAACAAATTAAAAAATCTTGACTATTGAAATTGGATTATAAACAATAATAGAAATATTAAGAGAAGAGGATGGGAACAGAGGGACACTTCAAATTCCTGTAGGATATCAAGCCCCAATCTATAGTACGTTCACAACCTCTATTTTGAATTTTCCAATATTTATGTACACGTGTTCTTTTCCTTATGCTGGTTTTTTTTTTCTTTGGTTTATTTGCAACAAACTATTTAATAAGAACAAAAAATAAATTTGTGCAACCAAATTAATGTTCCTACAATAATGAATGTAACTTTTCAATTGGCATAGGTAGAATGGAATCAGTTGTTGGTGATTAGAAATAGGTGGTTGATGTTTTTTTTTTAATAGGAGAATCCTTAGTTTTTTTTTTTTTTTTTTTTTTTTTTTTTTTTTTTGTCTCCAAAATAACAAAGATAAGTACAGATGCCCAAAAACTTAATAACAATTAACAACAGTAGCTCTCTGCAATTTGATTGAGGTTGGATCAGATTTGTGATGTGTGTGGCTTTGGTTGAGGTGCTAAAATTGATGACTTGTCGTGCAATTTCTTGGTCCAAATTAATTCTCGTCCAAGTTAAGCTTGATCAAAATATCACAAAAATATTCATATATATGATTCTGCAAATTGCCAACTAATCATAAACTATGAACTCGAAAAAGTCATACAAATCAATTAGTAGTATAGAAAAAGATGCATGTATCACACTTTATAGAACAAGTTTCCCATATATCTTTGTCTCATCTTCATGCGCTTTCTTCAACCTCCTCATGCGTTTCATTGTGAATTGAGATTGTTTTGGTACTATTGAATAAGAACTTTATTAAAAGTTATTAATATTGTAGTTTTTATTCGATATCTTATTAATATTTATTTAGTTTGTTTAGCTTTTTCATAATATTGGACTTACTAGTTTTCTCATTCTATTAGTAAATTGCTTAGCGTTATTTTTTTTTTATAGCATAATAAATAAGAAGTTTATCCTTTTTTATTTTGGCCAAAATATTATTTTCGGTGAAAAATTTTAATAGGAATGAGTGAAGGGTGCAAAGTGTGAAACTAATGTATTTTTAAGGGTGTAAAATGCTAAAGTTTAAATTTTAGGGTGCATTGTGTCAATCAAATACGTTTAGAGGATGCAATGTGCCAATTACCCATTAACTTTATGAATATATTCTTGTAATTGACAAAAAATTCCATTCAATAAATGTAATTAATAACTGCTATTAGAATATCATGCGGTGTATCATTACCAACTTTCTATTTATTCTTATTGTGTATTAATGTTGGTATTGTTACTAAGAAAATGAAATAGATGTATATTCTTTGAAGTTTTCCTTCATGTCAAGTATCTTATTCAATTGTACATAATTGATATTCCACTGTAATTAATTGAATATTTGAATTTGTGTATACAATTTAGTCATATTTTTATATATTATTCACTAATTTACAAAATATTATATATGTATATATATATACATAGATGTCATACACTTTCATTAATAACGCCTAAAGTTCATATATGTTTACTTATTTATTCCTTTTATATATTTGTAAGTTATAAAAATATGATATCCATAAAAAAATCATGTATTTTATTTGAAACAACAATTTATTATGTATCACTCATATAATATGAGCTATTTATTTTTTATTTCTATATATCTTATACTATATTAAATATAATGCATATGGTTATTAAGAATATAATTTTTTTTAAAAAGTATTAATCACGAGATGAATTTTACAAAATTGTATCAATAAAAAAATCAATTAATTTTAAAAGTGACATATTATTTAAAACACATAAAAACTTTGGTATACATATACATTATTTTTTCCAAACATTATTTATTAGGTATAATTAATAAATAAAACTAAATTACAAATAATTGAACATATAAACGGATATGTATTCGAAGCGGATATTAAACGGATCGAATATATATCTAATTACCATATCCGTATTCATTTATAATCAAATATCTACAATCGGATACGGATAATATCCGCTTTAAATGGATACGGATATTTTGCCTTATAATCGGAAATATTTTTTAAATTATCCTAAATTTATAAAACTATATTCAAACTATCCTACTTTATAAAATCCTTTTTACTTTACCCTTTTGTAATAGTGATTTCACTATTTGAATAGTAATTTCACTATTTAGAGTTTCTTTATTTGCTTTGTTGCCCCAAAACTTTAGGCTTATTTAAGGTTCGATACCTTCTATTTAGAAAAGGAATGTAGATCCCATGTTTCATGATATATGAATTTCATTAAGTTTATTCTTTCTCGATTTTTAGCAGTTATTAGAATATAATGTTCTATTGCCATTTCCATTTCCCAAAGTGCTTGGATATCTTTTTCTAGATGGTTTAGTTCTTCAACATAGTTATCAAGATATTCTTTATTAATACTTTTATTGATATAATTAAAGACATATTCTTCTTTATTATTATATGTTGCAATAAGAATTCTTAGATCTTCAGGTAACTTAGTTTGTGCTTTTAAAATTGTTATTCTATGTTTATAATTGTTTCTGCTTTTAAATTGAGTTTTTATAATATCGAAATCCTTACCCATTTTATACACACAAATAAGCAAAATATGTTCCCAAAATCATAAGTAATAATGAAGTACTCTAAAACCATAAATTTTCATAATTCAAGCAAAGAAATTTTAATATCTAAATCTTTTAAACATATATTACCTCCTTTAGATCTTCAATTCTTTAATCCTCCTAGGAACTCGTCTTCTTTCACCTTGACAAGCCTGACTGGTGTTTGCCCAAACGCCCTCCTGGCTTCACGAGACTTATAGTTCCAAACGGCTACCATCTCAATCGGTGCAATCACTACGGCCTTAGTGAGATTGGAGAATTTTAGAAAATAAAGAGAAATATAAGAGTAAAAGATTCTTATATTAAAGTCTCAAACACTCGAAATTTATGAAAATAAAATGGCTTTATTTCCTTCAAAGGAGATTTATACAAACATGATTTAGAAAAAGGTTTACAAGGATTTTTCTAAGACTGTTTTTTCTCTCAGTTTTTCCAATCTAAGATTTTTCTCTAATGCTAACTCTCAATTCTAATTTTTTGATGCTCTAGAAATGAAAATCCTATCACAATATATAGAAAAACAAAATGAACTATTCGGACTTCAAAGTTTTATTTGGCGTCCGTTGTCCCCTTCTCTATGTGCTGGAAACACATTGCTTTTTCTTTATCTTCACAGGTTGTAAGCTTTATCTCTTTATCACGAGTCAAAAGCTGTCTCCCACAGCTGTCTCCCATATTTTTTTAGTGGGTAATGATGTCATGGCATCTGTCACTCCATGCACTGTCGTAAGTGCTTACATCATGATTTACAACATCCAATCATTCTGCAAGCTTTCTTCCTTGTAGCCTCTGTGCGAAAGAAATCATGTCTGAAAAATTTAGTGAGGAATTCCTTTAGAAGTGGAGATTTTATTTATCCTCCTTTCCTCAATAAAATCCAGTTGTTAGCCTGCATGAGCGTTTCATATTGACGCTCCCAAAGAGACTCAGCAATTGATTGAATAGCTTTAATACCCATGACTCTTCGTTCTGTGATCCATGAAGTGGTGAACTTAAAAGATTGAAAATTCTTTATGCCGGTTTCGATCTTTAAGTTTGTGTTTATAACATCTATGGCGATCATATGTTGGACTTCATGCCAAATTCGCACCTCAGGTTCTAGGGCTATAGAATAGAACTTGAGTACGACTTCTCTATTTCTAGCAACTTGACTGACTTGTGATTCAAAGCGATCATCGAATTCTGAAATTTCATGTAGATCTTTACCAATAGGTAGAAGATCTAAAAATTCATAGTTTACAAGCTGAAAGACTTTATGGGGCTCAGTGCCAAATATGGCGGTGATTCTTGGATGAACACTATAGCCTTTAGAGTAGAATAGTGTCCGGGAATTCTCCAATCTATAGGCTTCTTCAACAACTTCTTTATATTCTGTTTCCCATTTATTTGTAGGAACAAATTCTTCATTGGAACCCCTACTGTTGAAGCTTCTAGATTTATTGATTTTTATTTCAATAACCTCTACATCACCTTGAGATTTTGAAGTTTTTCCTTTATTTTTCATGGAATCTAAAAAATCTTTATCAGATAATGGTTTATTATCTTGACTTGCAGAAGATTCTGTTTTTCTTTTCTTTTATTGCTTTCTTTTTATCACTCTCATTTTTAGCATCACTCATTTTTTTTCTTTATCCTTTTCTTTATTTTTGGAGTCAAGAAACAAATTTAAACTTTCTTGAATATAGAGGGTTCTTCTAAGTCCTTCTTAAGAAATTTCTAAAACTATTTTAAAATTTAATTCAATCAAGTCTTTAAGAGCTTTATTGCTATCAACAATGTCTTAACAAACCAAGACAATATCAGCAATCTCATTCTTTAGCTCATTTGCTTCTTTATCAAGATCCATCTTTCTTTATGAATTTATTCCTGCAGAAAAACAAGAATTTATAAGATGATCTGAATCACCAATACATTTTTTGGGAAATTGTGACCCATCAACGGATTTGAGAAGTCTTTACCACCAACCGTTAGATAGTGGACTAGTTGTATGTATAGTGCATAAAATCACTCTTAGTTGCATTTAAAGGGAAATGCATACCCATCTCATCCATTTTAGAGTTGGAGAACTCATTCTTTTCCAAATTCTGTATTTCTAGAAATGAAATCGGTTAGGAAATTTTCTCAACCTTTTATATACTCTATTTTGAAACTATAAAAGGATAGGAAAACTTGTCATCTATGTAGCCTTCTGTATTGGGGTGTATTTGGTAATTTATTGAAAACTAAGGACTGTATTTGAGTATTATCGGTTTGGACTTTAAAAGGTCTTTGGTATAGAAAGAGAGAGAATTTCTGAATTCCTTTTATGATGGCTAGAAGTTCGTTCTCATGGGTTGTATAGTTGACCTCAGCTTGACCGAAAGTACCACTCGTATACCTGCATATCTCATTGAGATCGATTTTAAGTAATGTTGCCTAATAAAGATCTGAAGCATCTGTTTGTATTATCAACTTATCTTTTTCATCAGAAAGTTTTAATTCAGGCAATGGTTTATATTCTTCCTTTAGGTTTTTAACAATCTCTGTATGTTGATTGCTCCATCCTTTAGTGTTATTTTTTCGAAGCAGTTTTTGAATCTCATGCTTCTTTTTGGCAAGATTTATTATGAATCCCTCAGCATAATTTAAACAACCATGGAATTTTCCAATTTGATTTCTATTTTCCAATTTATCAGGAAATTCACAGATTTTCTTAGATATATGGAGTTGAAGTTTCAATCCTTCTTTCTTTTTTTTTTAACCCTAGAAATTCAATTTCTTCTTTACAAATTATAGCCTTCCTTTCGGATAAAATTATACCATTTTCTTTACAAGTTTTAGCAAATTGAATTAAGTGAATTCTATGTTCTTCTAAAGTATTAGAAGCAATTAAAATGTCGTCAACATAAACGACAAGAAAATCTTTATATTAATTAAAGATTTTATCCATTCTTCTTTGATATATAGAAGATGCATTCTTTAATCCAAATGACATGGCTAACCATTCGAACTGTCCTTGAGGAAAACTGAATGTTGTATATTGCATACTTTCAGGTTCCATTTTTATTTGCCAAAAATCTGAAGTACAATCAAATTTAGAATAACATTTCTTTCTTTTAACTAAATTTAGCAAAATTTCTTTATTAGGGAGATAATAACTATCTGACCTAGTAAAATGATTTAGTCTTTTATAGTTTATTACCATTCTAGGTTTTCCACGCTTTTTCTCAACTTTATTTTCAACCATGAAAGCTGGGCTACTAAAAGGACTATTACTCCTTCTAATTAAATGTGGATTTTTAGTTAATAATTCATTTATTTGTTTATCAAATTCTTTTCTATCCTTTTCAGTATATAACATAGGTCTTTCTTTTATAACTATATTTTCAGTTAACTCTATTCTTGCCTTTAAATCTGACTCCTTATGAAAAGCCAAAGGAAGATCATTATAATTTTGTTTTATATGTTTTATTACACCTTCAAGAGTTATCCTTTTTATTGTTATATTATGTATTTTTATCGAAATTTTATCATACGGTCCACCAAACTTTGCTGGCTGAACTCTGAAAGGCTCATTTATTCGTGGTAATTTTAAATAATGATTGCATTTAGTTTTAAGTATTATAGAATATAAATTCTGTCAATAAAATTGAAATTGTTGTAGGAAATCAATTCCTAACAATATATCAGTTTCAAAAGAGTTATATTCATAAATAGTATTTATTCTAACAATTTTACTTTCTAATATAACATTTACTTTATCTGTCTTTTATTAATGTGTTCGGCTTGACCCGTAACACCCTTTTTCTTTATATTTTCATTCTCTTGTCATTTAGTATAGAGAAAGGATTTAAACAATGTTATTTCTGAACCATTATCTATTAAGGCACGGGTTGTTATATTAGTATCTTGTACTGTTATTTGTACAAAGACACCTAAAGGAAAATTAATTCCCTTCATGTTTTTTACAAAAGATTTTTATATTTTCAATTTGCAGTGTGACACCATGTTTCTCTATTTTATAATAATCACACTAGTTTAAGAAATTATTACCAAAAATTATATCGTAATAGTCTTCGGCCATGTCACTATCTATGTAACAAGGTACAATTATTCTTAAATCATCAAAGATTATTGAAACTTGTATCTCTTGATCACAAGTTATTAATTGACCTTCAAAATTTTTATATTAAAATATTGTAGAAGCAACTTTTGCAATTAAACCTTTATTTTTATGTTTTGCAAGGTGATTGCCACTAGCTCCTGTATCAATTAATATATTTGGTCCTTCAATATATTCTTGACCATTAAAATATTTTTCCATTTATTACCATTGTATTGGTTATATCTTGTTTTGTAAATTCTACATTAGTTAACTTACTAATGCTTCTTTTAGATATAAAATTTTCTCCAAAATCTATTTGTGGTACTGAACCACTACTAGATCCATTTTCTAGAATAGGTTTTCTATTTATTGTAACTTCATACTTTTTTATTTCTTTAATTTCTGCTATCATTGGTAACTTTATTGTAGTTATATCACGACATTCATCATCAATCTCCATATATGGTTTATCTTGATATATTTTTATCGTAATTACTATTAGTAAAAGCATAAATTGCTCTATAGTAAAAGGTAAATGCTTGACTTTTATCTCTTTGTTTTAAATCTGTTAAAAGTTGAAAGTGTAAACTTAAAGTGTTATTTATATTCTGATCATTTATATCAACACTGTATTTAGGATAGCAATCAAAATGAAATTGTGAGTATGTTAAATTTCCTTCGATCGTTCCTAAATGACTATTTTTAGCGTGTATAAATCTTTGGTCATGTAGTGAAATAACCATAGGACTATCTATTCCATCTCTAAATAAAGCTTTAACTAGTATTTAAATCCTGCCAAGATAAACATATTTTATCTTTTTCCTAACTTCTTTATTTTTTATTTTGTTTAAAGCTTAATTTATTGAGGCTTTAGTAAGCAAATTTAATATAATTTGCCCTTTAGTATGTTCAACATTTATGGATCTTTCAACAGCATGATAATCATATATATTTATTTTTTTCTCTTTTTATTAAATTTTCAAAAGTCGTAAGGATACTTTTGGTAGGATTAGTCGCATCAAGTTTTAAACCTTTTATTTTTTCTAAAGTTTCCTGATCAAAGGTTATCCGTTGAGCATAACCTTCTGATCCTTCATAAACTTCTATTTTTTTATCTGAATCTTCAGTTTCTATTAAATCTTTATTCATTCTCAGAATTACTTGAATATTCTTCTTCTTCAATGTATATTCCTTTATCTACATAATTTTCTATGTCTGAAACTTCAGATAATTCACCTTGAAGTTCAATGAATTCGGCTTCAATACTTCAAATCTTTTTAGGTTTTTTGCATTCTGATGATTTATGTCCAATTTCTCCACAATTCCAACATTGACATTGTGACAAGTTTTCATTTCTTTTATAATTAGGTTTTCTTTTAAAATATCTTCTTTTTGGTTTTATACTTTTCTTTTGAAAATTATTATATTTTTTATACTTCTTTTTATGAAACCTTCTTTTCTTTTTATGAAATTTTCCTTTATTGCATCCCCATTGACTGGGAACCTTAAATTCATTACAATACAAAGGTGAAAATTTTTTAGTTCTTCTATATAAATCTTGAGATTTACACAATTTACTTAATTCAGAAAAAAGAAAACTAGCCCTTCTTCCTAGAGTTGAGCTAGAATCTTTATTTTCTTCCTTCCATTTATTCATTATATATTTATTCCAAGGATGTGGAAGTTTTAAAGAGTGCATATTGAGATATATACTCTGATCTTCATTACTATAGTATTGTGTATAATAGTATTCTTTAAATTCACAAGTATATTGTTTTAGATTCTTCATACTACAAATTCTAAAGTTTATTAAATTAGTTCTCGGTTCTTCTTTTTCTTTAGAACTTTCTTTATCAAGTTCTTGCCAATTCTCTCCTAGAAATTCACTAGAAAGATAGGCAACTAAAATTTCAATTTCTTTATCAGTACTATCTATTAATTTAGTTTGTACAGTTCTTTTTATTAAGGCTTTAGTGTTTTCAGTTAATCCTTGCCACCAATTAAAAACAATTCCATCAAATGTAGCAATTAAATAATCTATTTGTCTATTTGTTGTCCATGTATCATCAGCGTTATATAAAAAGAAAACTTTCATAGTATTTGCCCATGAAATTATGAC
The DNA here is from genome assembly GCA_026212405.1 of Petrea volubilis. Taxonomy (NCBI): domain Eukaryota; kingdom Viridiplantae; phylum Streptophyta; class Magnoliopsida; order Lamiales; family Verbenaceae; genus Petrea; species Petrea volubilis. The sequence continues at coordinate 15,696,394 of CM047872.1, read as the reverse complement.
TTTTTTAGTGTCTTCTTTGCAATCTATATCTAATTTAGAACCTCCATGATTTATAGGTTCACTATAATTATTATTTTGAGTGAATTTATCTAATTGTTTGTGGTATTTATTTTTCTTTATATGATCATAATATTGCCTTTTATATTTAGGCATAGGCATCATATCTGATTCATCTATGTCCATATTTTCTGATTTTATTGTACCGCTTGGGCCTCTAGTTGCATTATTTGTGTTAACTAATACTTCATATTCCTTTATTTCAGAAAGATCTATTTTTTCAAATTGATTTATTTATTCATTAATTTCATTCATCTTTATCTGTTTCAGATTCAGAATTTTGTTCTTTAGATGGATTAGATGATGTAGCTGTATCTTTACCTTTTTCTTCCCTTTTAAGGGCTTCTTCTTCAGCTATTATTTTAGGTAATTCAATATTTATCATATATGCATCAAAGGAATTTGGATGTATAGTTTCTTTCACAGTTTTTTTTAGTTTAATTATAATTTCTCTTTCTTTTATTTTCTTGTCAAATTTATTTTTCTTTAAATAGGTATTCTTTATTAAGTCTTCAATGTTTGAATCACAAATCTTTAAGATTTGAACCTTTGTTTTTAATTCTTTAAGTTCTTGACTTAGGACATATAGTAATTCAAGTATTTTATTCATTCATGTATTTAATTCTTCAATATTTTTATTTATTTTATCCATTTGTATTTTTTTATATCTATCCCAATGTATTTTAGCATTTTGTTGGGTATTTTTTATTTTTTGTTTGCATCTTCGTATTTTTACTTTATTCTCTTCTGCTTTTATGTGTTCATATTCTCGATTATATTCTTTGAGAATTATATTTAGACTTAAAATTAGATTTATACTTTGTATCCATCGTTTAAGATGTTTATTTGTCTTCATGCTTGGCTTAAAATATCCAGACCTTTTATTTGTTGTATTTTGTTCCTTAAAAAATAAATTCTAAAACCATCTCCTCTATGATAAGTTGGTTTTCTTAATATAAAATCCAACTCTTTTTGATATTGATACAATTCTACTTGAAGCCTATGCAATGTATAACTATGCATTGCTTAAGTAGAATAATTACAGCTCTTCTTTCTTTATAAGTCTCTAACTTTTTATAATATAGTTCCCTTAATCTAGCATTTTTATGCTCCTTGGCGATATTCTCTAGCTTCATCAAATACTTGTATTTTCTATCGACTCTTTGAAATCTTTTTGTATGTGTAAATAGTTGACTCTTCATGCTAAAGATAACTGCTAATCAGTTTCATCACATGAGAAATCACAAGATAATAAATCAAAATTTAAATCAACACTGAAATCCTTATAGTTTAAGTTATTTAAATAAACGAATAACTCTTTAGTTATTAAAAGATTTATGATTGAAAGTTTTAACAATTCTAAATATTCCATCTTTTGTATTTTATAATTTTTTATTGATCTTCATGGCTCTGATACCAAATTTATTCAGGGGTTTTACATAATTTAACATTATGAATTTAAAAAATTAACGAGTAAGAATTAAAAATTAAAAATTTAGTTTTAAAAAGTAAACAAGGATGGTTGTGAGTTTTACAATTTTAAACATGTTTTAAAGAAATTTATAGGTAAAAATGTACTAAATTGATCAAAAATTCTTTAGAAAGGGTTTTAGTGAAATAAAATTTAAAATTTGGGTTTTTAAGAAATCACGCTGCCCACATGAACAGTAAAACCGAGGTTTGAAAAGGTACTCTAAGGTATTTTAGAAAAACTTTTAAAAAGGTGGGTTATTTTAAAACTTTGAAAACTAAAAAAGAATAAAATAAAAATTGTTTCCTATAATCGAATACGAATATGAATGGTAATTGAATTTTTGGTTTTCCATTTACAGCTCCATCCATTCTCAATATTCCATTTATTTTAAAAACTCATACAAAACACATATATATATATATATATATATATATTTGAAGTGCTTGTTCTCTAAAAAAAAATCCACCAAAACAGGCTCTTATAGGCTACTAGGGATGGCAATGGGTCCAGGTTAGATCCGAACCCGGACCCGACCCCCCTAATGGGGCGGGTTTGAAGACTCCTAACCGGGTCCCGGGTCTTCATTTTTTGAACCCGGACCCGCCTCGAACCCGCCCCGGTTATTAATTTATATTTATATTTTTATTTATTATTTTATGTAAATTTATATAACATACATCTATATTTCATATATAAAAGTATATATTATATAAATAGTTACTTAAAAAAATAAATATGATACTTTTGTATATAAAATAATTATATAACATTAATAATTAAGTTATGATTTCAAAATATGTACAAATAAATATGTGATAATGATGTTTAATTTTTAAAAAATTAAAATATGTTCGTAAAAATTTGTAAATAATTAGTGTTTTAGTAGTACTATTATTTTTTTCATATTTATAAAGTTGTAATAACATCAATTTTCTTAAAAAAAATATTTTTTAAATTATTTTTAAAACATAAACCGGGTCCAACCCGGACCCCGCGGGTCTGCCCGGGTCCAAAATTTCCCCGGCGGGGCAGGTCCCCGGTTTGACCAAACCCACCCCATACCCACCCCGTTGCCATCCCTATAGGCTACATCAATTACAAAAGATTCCATATATGGTACACTACTGAATTTACCTTATTGCACATTCTGCATTATCTTTGACAATTAAGTCTTAACCCCTATAAATAATCTCCAAGTTCGACTACCCTGTAACATGTAAAATGAAATAAAAGCTGAAATTACCACAACTCAGCCCTCACTTTTGTCAAATTTTTTTATCTTGAACCATTGAAAAATTATCGATTTGGAAAGGAGATGAAGGTGAAGAAAGGCTGGCTGGTTGTTCAATCTAGTGGGCTTAGCCAATAACGATCAAAATCAAGACTACTGTGCATTTAAGAGATTTTCAATTCCAAAATTCATACTTTTACAATACTCTTTTTCAAAGACTTCTTGATAAAGCTCATGAAATTTATGATTATCAAGCCACTTGACCTCTGATGCTACTGTTGAAAATTGTATTCCTAGTAAGTTAGTATTTGACCAATTTTGAAAAATAATTTAAGTGAGTTGCAAATTGAATTTGGAATTATGATTGACATTAATGAATTTTGCTTTGAAAGTAGATGTGAATAATGTGTTCACTCAATTGAATACAGTTTCGAGTGAACGAGAAATTAATTGTCAAAGATGGCCGCTTAAATAGATTAAGTTAGGATTGTGAAGAAATTACAAAATGCCACCCCACATTAGAAAAAATAAAAGGAAACTAGCCACTTAATGTAGCCCAAAAAATCACAATCGGTTGGGGTCCTTTGGGGATGTCCAAATGTGTAAACATGCAAGAACCTACATATAAGTGGGGGCTAAGGCCCATGCATGCGTTGTCGTCTGACCGATTGGACTTGGGCTCGGGTTTATCGTAATTAATATATATTCCTTTTAGGGCTAAATATGTTCTGAAATTTGGGCCGAATGAAACCTAACTACAAAGCAAACAGGTCTAGATCAACAGTTCGATGCGGGTCTAGTGGAGCCCGGGTCGGTGTGATGCAACAGTAACTAAACCGGGCCGAGCTAGGTCCGGTCCAGCCTAGCCAGTGCTAGCAGTGGTCCAGAAGGTGTGATTAGCACTTATTCTGTCACGACCCGGAAAAATACCCTTTTATTTATAAAATAAAATTGGACAGAAACGCGCAACGGTAATATTTTCATAGTTGTATAAATAATTATTTTCACATATAATTTGTACAAAATACAAAAGTCACAATTTTCAAAAGAATAGAAAAGTAACTATATCGTGTAAAAAGCTTCCAAATGCTTCCGCTGCGCCACTCTGATCCGCTATCTCATTTCTGTCTAAAAAGTATTGGAAAGGAGGAGTCAACGCGACGGTTGAGTAGAAATATCATTCAACCCCATAAGGTGCGTGTGTGTTTGAATAGGTGCACGTAGACACATAATTTCACATAATACTATAATGAAAATGAAAGCATAAAATATCTAAAACTTACAAGATACTTAAATTCCTACTTTACTCATGAAATTAAACAATACTCCTACCTTGAAATGTTTTTAGGGAAAAAGAGAGGATATAGAAGGCTTTATAGGTATATATGGATGAAAATAGAAGGGCTTGTGTGTACATATATGTGGGTGGAAGATAGGCTATACATAAGAAGTGTTTTGGGTGTTGAGAGTAGAGTAAGTGAGGGGGTGTGTTTTTAGGCGGGATTTGTGTGTTTGTGGAAGAAAATAGAGAGAGTATAGTGTGTGTATGTGTGAGGACGTTTTTGGGGATGGGGAAGTGTGTGGGAGGTCCTATTTATAGTGGAGAATGAGGGTAGAAGGCAAGACTTGGGGACCAAGGTTTAATAAATGCAAATCTTTCCATTTAATGCAAATCTCCCAACTAGGCATAGAATTAAATGCCAAATTAAATGAAATCTTCCACCTCCCTCCTCTATTCTAGCCTTGGTGTAACCCTAATCCATGAGTCATGAATCTAGATGAATGGAAGACCACACAAATGCACAATTTCTAGAAGAAAATTCATCTTATATTAGTGTAGGATATTTTAATAAAATATTAACACAAAATCAAATAAAATCTGATAAAATCTGATTTTGATTGTCCTCATCTTATAAAATCTGAAATCATATCTTTATTTTATTAAAAATTCGAATTTATATTTATTTATTTTGTAAAAACTGAAAATTAGGGTTTTAGGGCATAAATTAGGGTTTTTGGGCATAAAATCCGAAAATTCATAATTAATTTAGAAAAATTCCAAAATTATGAAATTTAATGTTTATAAATCTGAAATTATATGTATATTTCTCAGAAATTAAGAATATTTTAGTTATATTTTTGAAAATTGCAATTTAGGGCATAGAAAGTTCGAAAATTGACACTTTACCGTTCAAATTGTAAGTTAATCGCAAAAGCAGACGAAAATTTGAAAACAACAAGTAATAATAACATTTACAAGAAGCAAAAGATTTTAAATCAATTATTTAAATATTACAGATTACCGGGTTGTCACATCTTCAGCGAACGGCCACAACTTATTGTATATTACAGGTATACCCCAATTCTGGCAAAATCATTCATTCTCATCCAATAGCATTTTCCAACATTCTGCATTTCACCACACAAACTTTCAAAAGCTTTTTGTTTTTTATTTCAAGAGTTCCAAATACTTTTTATTCGTTCTTCTTGAGAAGTGCTTATATATCAAGCAAAATTGTTGAATCTTGGGAGACAACTACTGATGAACCATGAGCACTATACGGGGCAAAATTGTCTTAGAGACAGAGAATCAAATCATCGTCTCAACTTTGTTTTTATTGGATTCACCTCATCTCACAAATAACAATTGCCATGCTCTATCGAGGAATTTCTTCGTCTTTGGTGGCAGAGGAGGGAACATAACAGTTGCCCTTGATTTTTTATGATGACTTAGAAAACTACTTTATTTTTTAATCAAGTAATTTGCAGATTTGTTCTAATGGCTAGTTTCCTTTAAAGATCTCCAATAGCTACTTGCCATCTCAAGAGGATTTCAAATTAAAGTTGAAAGTCAAACAATTGCCTTATTTTTCTTCCAACGGTTACTTACCTAAAATGGAGAATTGATCTCTTGCCCTATTGAAAGACCATCCTTGTGCTATAAATACAAGTGAAAGATGAAGAGGAAGGCAACATTTTTGAGAGCAAAGCATAATCATTGAGAGCTCATGTTCTTAGTATTATTTAGCTACTTAGCATAAAATATGTTTAAAAAATAATTAAGTAATAAAGAGTAATTTAAGAAGCTGCTTGAAATTAATGGAATTAAAAAATGTTAATTGTAGAAAATTTTAATGTGAATTAAAGATTGAAAATATAAATATGGAAAACGTCTTACATGGAAAAATAGTGGAAAGACAACTTGTCCACCTCATTGTCCATATAAGCAAGGGATTGACAGATAAGGTAGATTCCATTTTAAATATATATACTAGTTTTTTAATCTGTGCATTACACAGGATGATAATTTCAAATTAAAAAAAATAGTATATTTAATTTAAGATATAATATAGATAATAAAATTCTTCTACAAATATAACACATGCAGAATGATTAACAAAAAAAAAAGATATTGAATACAACTTAATTATTGTAATAATAAAAACATAAGAATTTAATGCATTAAAAACATAATTTTATTAACTCATGCTTTGCATAGACGAATTTTTTCTCCATTATTAGAATAAAGTGTGACATAAATGGATATTGACTTCATTAATTATAGGAAAAAAAAATGAAAAAAATATATATGTAATAAAATTGCGAAAAACTTTTAATTGAAAATGTGTATTTATGGAATGCGCAACATCGTTCTTGACAAATTCCACTAACACTCTAGTTTAAATATTATGAAAATTGGATATATACTATGCTATAAGGATTAAGTTATAGGATCAAATGTGAAATTTTATCCTATTTTTCTACGTTATTTCACTACTAAATCATTTATGACTTATTTCAACACGTACAACGTCACATTTTTTAAAGATGTCTCAATAAATTGTATCTGAATTGAAATATGTCTTTGTGATATTAAATAGGGAGTTGATATTGACACTTCCAAAATTATTATAGGGACTCTACTTTTATTTTTATATTGAAAATTGACTAAAATGTACATCCACTTTAAAATAGGATTAAATATACTTCGTCCCTCCGGAAGTATATGCTATACATCATTTATATCTCTAAATAAATAAAAGTATCACTTAGCTCCTCGTCAATTAAATATTTCAATAAAACTATCCTTAAAGAATTTACATTTACTTAAATATATCATAACCTAATTTTAATAAAAAAAAAAGAATATTTGAATCATAATTAAAATGCTTATACATTTTTTATTTAAATTTATCAGACTTTACTTAAACTTTACACTTAATAAATCCATTAAATTAGAAAATTAGAATAATTTTTTTGTCATGTGTAATTAATTTCAAGTATTATTACAATAATTTAGTAACTCAATTTTGTACAAATTAACTGAAGCTATGAGTTATTTTTCAATTAAAATTTAGAATTGTTTTTATAGTTAATAAAAGGTTAGAAGTTGAATTTTAGAATGCTAAGTGTAAAAAAATACATGGAAAATCATATAGATGGAATGGTATAAGGGCAATTATTAGTTTACAGAGCATATAATTTAGGGGTGGTGAAGTGTATTTAGTTCTATTATAAATTGAATGGACCTTATGTTCAATTTTTCAATATAAAAATAAAATTAGACTCTCTATAACAATTTTATTAGTGCTAATATTGAGTTCCTATTAAATAAAGTCAAAATATGGTGTTGCTATATTAAAGCACGTCGCATTTAGTGTCTCAAAATTAACATATCATACATGTCGATTCACAGTTCAATTGTTGGAGCCTTAATAGCCAGTGTTAACTCTACGCCTTCCGTAACAAGGTCTAAGAACAACGCAGCAAATGTAATCTTTCTCCAATTGAGGGCGGAAAAACTAATAGTGATAATTTTTCATCTCCGCATTTTTTTAACAATGAAACAAGATACTCTTATCCTAAAATTGTATTTAATTGATGGATTTGAAGTTAAAATTAATTTCACAATTACATTATGAACCAATTTATTAAACTTGTTTTTACTGTGAATAGTTTTATGTTACAATGAATTTCAAGTGTTGAACTCAACTGCTAGTTTGAGTTATTTTTGCGCTTAATATGGTAGCTTTAAAGTTTTAGAGTCTTTTGAAATTATTTCCTAAAATTCACAATCCGTTCAAGGACAATCTAAAATTAATGGGAAAAAAGGTATTACTTTATTCAAGGATGGTTCAATCACATTAATAACATGTACCATTCTTCTTCTTCTTCGGCATTTTTTTTTTTTTTTTGCCTTTTTAACTATGGAACAATCGCACACGTATCAGCTAATTACATTAGTATATAAAACTACATCACAAGCAAACAATTATAATATCATTTACACCTAACTATCAAATATGAAGAAGAAATTAATAAGTTACCAATCAATGAGTACTACCTATATTACCTATTTAGTCATGAGATCTCTCCTCTTTATTAGTAGAACAAGGGGGTTTTCGACCTCATAGCATCTATTTCAAAATAAAAAGTAGAGAGATTCTAACTGACGAAGAAGAAGAAGAAAAAAATGATACGTGCATACATTCCGACCAAATTAAGGATTACTGGGTTGAATTTATGAGAATGTAAGGGGGTGAATTTGATTATTTAAATTGGTTTTTTAATGAAATAGAATTGGAGTTGGAACCACTAGTGAGTAAAATTGACAGAAAATTTAAATTAAGTGAACAATCGACTTAAAGTGGTTGAGTCGAAACTTAATCCACTACATAAGTATTTTTCAACTTAGGATTTTGAACCAGCAAAATATTTTATTAAAGTTAGAACTGGAATAGCATGACACGAGCAGATAATAGTGGAACGATATAGATTTACAAAAGATACAATTTCCAAACTGAAACAATATGAAATGAAAGTGAGAAGATCTATTTTGGAATTGACGTTGGACCACTGGTACTACCAAACACTTGGTAAGTAATACACTGTTGGACTATTGGTACTATCAACACTTGGTAAACAGCATACGCCCTAGAATAGATACTAACTCAATTCTCACTAAATAATACTAAGAACATGAGCTCTCAATGATTATGCTTTGCTCTCAAAAATGTTGCCTTCCTCTTCATCTTTCACTTGTATTTATAGCACAAGGATGGTCTTTCAATAGGGCAAGAGATCAATTCTCCATTTTAGGTAAGTAACCGTTGGAAGAAAAATAAGGCAATTGTTTGACTTTCAACTTTAATTTGAAATCCTCTGGTGATGGTAAGTAGCCATTGGAGATCTTTGAAGGAAACTAGCCATTAGAACAAATCTACAAATTACGTGATTAAAAAATAAAGTAGTTTTCTAAGTCATCATAAAAAATCAAGGGCAACTGTTATGTTCCCTCCTCTGCCACCAAAGACGAAGAAGTTCCTCGATAGAGCATGGCAGTTGTTATTTGTGAGATGAGGTGAATCCAATAAAAACAAAGTTGAGACGATGATTTGATTCTCTGTCTCTAAGACAATTTTGCCCCGTATAGTGCTCATGGTTCATCAGTAGTTGTCTCCCAAGATTCAACAATCGCCTTAAACTGGTTGAGCCGGAACTTAATCCACTACCTAAGTATTTTTCAACTTAGGATTTTGAACCAGCAAAATATTTTATTAAAGTTAGAACTAGAATAGCATGACACGAGCAGATAATAGTGGAACGATATAGATTTACAAAAGATACAACTTCCAAACTGAAACAATATGAAATGAAAGTGAGAAGAGCTATTCTGGAATTGACGTTGGACCACTGGTACTAAACTCATTGATTAGTTTTTTTATGTTTTCTATGATTACCTCTTTATCAATTCCTATTATTCCTATACATTATGTAGTATATAAATGTATGACTAAACTCATTATCATAATTACTATTTAAACTCTTTGATTGCTTAATGTTAGTCCAAATTTATGTTAGCCACTACATATGAATTTGACCAAATTTTCAACCCCATGCATATATCCACTTTTATCTATATGTATGTCTCTATAATAATAAAAATAATAATAATAATAAGTTATGAATATGCCATAAATAAATTCATATAAATTGTCTACATAATCATCTACCACAAACATGTTTCTATTGTCTAATGCATTTTGTTTGTGTGTGTGTGTGTGCGCGTGTGGTGTTCCAATTGACATCTATATGATGTCTCTAGTTGATTGTATCAATATATATATATATATATTCTATATATATCATCAATCAAATTATGCACATGTAATTTTGTCATATTAGAGGCCTATTAAATACATAAATCATGCATATGGATTGTGTAGTTGATAATTTTAGTGGTTCATTTTTAGTGAACTTTAATGTAGACTATAATTAATTTAGTTTATTAAATTAAACACAAAGTCCATTGAATTAGCTTATACTACAAATAATGCAAAAATACTTTCAAATACGTATAGATCAAATAAAATTCGTAAATCTCCATACTATCATCTGTTGGTAAGTGATAATTTATTTTCTTAAAAATGTATAGCATTGTTTATATTTACTTCCAATTATTCTTATTTGTTTGTATGAATTTGAATAATGTTAAATTTACAAGAAAATCTGAAGTCTTTATTGAAAGAAACAATTGTAACTCTTGATTTTGTGTAATCTATTTCACTTATGTTCTCACTTTTTTCATTTTGTTTGTATATATGTATGTATTTTTTTTATTTAATTTGATGGTTCATGAACTTTTAGGACAAATTTGTTATAAGATCATAAATTGCATGTAGCTATAATAGTTTAATATTCTTTTGTTAGTTATAAGAAGATTCCAAACTTCTTTCGTTGATGTTGTATTTTTGTCCTTTTAAATATGAACCTCTATAAATGCATGATTTCGTCTTTTTTTTTTCTTCGATAGGTAAGACAACTTTTATTATTCATCCAAATTGTGCATTACAATAGGATAAACATAGGCCGGAATATTCGCTAAGTTTTTGCAAGAAGATAACGCGTTCCTGGCGTGTAAATGTGCTACATTGTTGCCTTCCTGGCGTACATGAGACACTTTAATAGTATAAAAGTGAACAAGCAGGTCTCTAATATCCAAAACAATGTTACCAATTGAGGAACTGTCGGTGTCGCTTGAACTTAATCTATTCGTTAGCTCTATATTATCACCTTCTAAGATCATGTCGGACTCGTTCTGCCTCTGTGCCCATCGTAGAGCTTCTTCCGCTGCCCTGGCCTTAGAATATAGCAGGTCAGTAATATCAACATGTCGCTCCGTCCGCGAGCCCACTTTTATTATAAGCAAAATGTAGCAATATTGTGAATTTTCTTTTTTTGACTAAATCGTTGTCACTTTTGTTTTGGGTCGGAATCAGTTGGTTATTGCAACATCTTTTATAACATTAATCTTCAATATTGGATTACCTTATTCTGTATGCAAGGACCTTTTAATTTGTGGTTTCAAATAAATATATAAAATATTTTTGTTTGTGAATATTTTTATAAAATCGTATCTATTATATAAATATATATATATATATATATTGTCACGACCCAGAAAATACCCTTCATATTTTATTACAATAAATAATTTACATAAATATTTTTACAAAATACAAAAGTTACAATTTAGAAAATAATACAAAAGTAACTGTAAAAGCGTCATAATGGCCGGTGATCTTCCGTTGCACACTCGGATATAATATCCTTGTCTAAAAGAATGTTCATAAAACGTGGCAACACAACGGTTGAGTAGAACTATTACTCGATCACATAAGGTGCAAGTGTGTGAAAATTGCACATAACATGTAAAATCACATAATACTCCCTATTCGTCACATACAGTGACGTAATGCCTTATGGTTCCCACCACGATCAAACAATCAATAATCCAATTGAGTCACTCCGCGATTCCACCAATCCCAACCGAGTCACACCAATGATCATAACACTGGTATATGCCGAAGCCAACGACCCACTCTCACATGGAACAGTCTGTCCATATAAGGAAGGATTAGGAGATGGAGGGCTGGAACACTTAATACCAGCATCTCCAATACAATGTCCCGGCGGAACTCAGCTACATCCATTCCACAATATTTCGGGCCCAACACAAAATTGAGAAATAACTTTCTGATAGGCACATAGATCATAAAGAGCATAAATAAATATATCATGTTCATGCATGGACCTTTATGAAAGCATAATAGCATGAAAACAATTATCATGATATTAATATGTATAGCAAATAATTTGAGTCATAAAATCTTAAAATATGAACATAGGCAATTACTTGGTATTTTTACCATTATCATGATATTGATATGTATAGAAAATGAATATGGACCTTCATTATGAGTCATGAAGCTAGATGAATGGAGGACCAGATAAGTGCACAATTTCTAGACGCAAAGCATCTTGTATTAGGGTAGGACACTCATTTTCCCATAAGCAATTGCAGTCACACCGTGGTCTAGCTCAATACCACATTGTCCCGTAAAAACTCCACTCGAGTAGCATTGGCAGTCAGACCCACTAGCGTTAATGGCAACATATATCAGTTGGTTAGCCACAATTTTGAGCAATGCAGACTCACTATTGGCTGGGACATCCTCATACTCTATGATCATGGTAGCTTGAGAGGATTCCTTGCTCGTGTTGCACATGCCATCGACTCCTTGGCATGGGTAGTTGGATTCTATCATGAGGCTGTGATTGCTAGTAATGAACTCAAAAGCATAGTCCATGAGACCGCTGTTGCAACCCTAATCCACAATCGTGTCACAATCCACAAGCTCTTGTTCAGATAAAGAAATCAAATTCCCTATTTTGAGCTGGGTGATTCCTTCCATGGCTACAACATCTAAAAATGCCCAGCAACATCCTGGAATTTTTGTTTTTGGAAAGATTAGTTTCTTGCATTATAATGCCTGTTGCAGTTATTTCAATTGCAAAGATTATTATAATAATATATAATCTATGTGTTAACATTGCTTCAAATTGTTCAACTAGTTAATTTTTCTTGAAAGTCTTGTGACTTTATATAGCTCAATATTAGACAATTGATAATATGAGAAAGTGAAAAGAAAGGTAGCGACAAAAATAAGGATAATAAGGCTAGCCAAGCTTTAATATTGTGTTCACATTTTAAGTTTTTTAATCTTTCTACATTATAATTTAATTTAGTGATAGGACATATATATCGTGTGGTAAATATTTTTCAAATTTGAGGTACATAAATTTTAATTGAATGTTCTTTTCTAATTTTTCATTTAAATGAGAGGGACTTTGTGAAATTATAAATTTTTACTTTAAAACATGGAACCTTATATTTAGGATATATAGTGAACACAAAAGTAAGGAAAAATTACCCCCCCCCCCCCAATCATTTCTTATATCCAAAACGTTCATACAACTAACGTTTTGTCTAGAAAACCCATTCCATCAAATTTCATACCAAAAGACCCAAAATATTAGTTTTTCACAAAATTATCCTTCGCATATTACATTAATAAACTTAATGAATCGATTCTTTTCTAATATAAAATTTTCATTAAGGTTATTTCATCGATTTGCATTAATGGTAATTTTGATAAATTCATTTTTTAAATTATATATTTTTTAATTTTACAACATATGAATTATTGAATATATTTTCTTAAATTTTTAAGATATATAAATTATAATTCAGATAAATTTAATATTCAAAAATAAAATAAACTAAATAAAAAATTAAAATTTCATAAGTTAATTTTATTAGAAAATGTAATATATATATATATATATATAAGTAATAAAATTGATTTAATTAATAAAAAGACTGATGCAAGAAAATTAAGTGTAAATTTGACCGAAAATAGGGTTAAACTTAATGACAAAGGTTTCTAGAATGGAAAATTTATGGAATGCGTTTTTCATATTAAGAATTATCTTGATGGATTTTTTAGATATAGAAATTAATTTTAAGGGTTGTTTAATAATTTTTCCAAAAATAATGAGACATATATCATAGAAAGTTGCCAAAATTATTATTTTGTTCGAGATGAAAAATTTGTAATTATGCTACTTCGAGAAGGTAAGTATTTATTAACCCAATGTATTTTGCCTATGAGGGACAAATTATTATAAATTTTGGTTTTTTACTTGTAAGGTACCCCAACTGATATCCTCCATTCCGTTGTATAAAAATGGAGAGGAAAATTAAAAAGAAAAAAACCTAATATGTTGGAAAAGACAATTGCCTTAAATTCCACGAGCACTTTTTTTTTCTCCCTTGATTCTTATCTATTAAGTGAGAAACTTGAAATTAATGAAAAGACAAATTGATGGCTATGTGTAATTTAATTCAAATAATCCCTATGTGCTATGCTTATATATAAGAGCTACACTACGTTTTTTTTCTAACAAGTCTATATAAAACATTTTCTTTTCAGTTCTCACTCGTTCCCTCTTTCTCAATATGAAAATTTCCAAACTTTTCACTATTGTTGTGTTCTTGCTAGCGCTTCTTCTCACCAATGGTAATTATTATTATTTGTTTTACCATAATCATATAATTCTCACCACTGAAAAAATGATTTAGTTTGATACAGTTATTGTGATACTTTTTAAAAGTGTCACATTCATACACATATTGTGACTCCTCATTAAAAGGTCTTTAATAAGTCATGCCAAATTTTTTCTTCCTATAAAAAAGAGAGAAAGAAAAAAGAAAAAAGAGTTCCCAAATTCATTTGCTTTATTTGGTGGAAGGGGAAAAGAAAATAATGAGTGCGTAGGAAAAATTCTATTATACATTCCATTTCAACCTTATTCATGCAGTTATTTTAATAACAAAAGCGTCGACTATCATTTGCTTTGCTAAATATATTAAAATTTTCACATACTAAAATTTTTTTTGCTAATATTAAAAAAATACATATTTTTTGTCAAATACACATAAATGTTGATTAATCGATGCATGATTAGATTTGAACACTGAGTCCATACAACAAATTTCTCCTTTACAATTACCTCTCTCAATTACACATTACGCCCTCCAATTGATTTTTTTTTTTTGCACCCACAATCAAATAGGTAGCAATTAAAATCATTTTTTGAATATTTGCTTTTTTTTTCCTTCTTTTCGCCAACAAACATTAATTAATAATATCAATGTAATTAATGTTGCAGAAGAAGAGGTTCTAGTGTATGGGAAGAAAGTGTGCACTTACAAGAGTAAGAAATTTTGGGGAGTATGCTTAAATGATATTAAGTGCACTGATGTTTGCCAGCGTGAGGGTTTTGAAGGTGGTGATTGCCAAGGACTTCGACGCCGCTGTTATTGCTATACACATTGCTAGTAATTAGATTAGACTTTAATCTATAATTTCAAATATATATATATATATATATCCATATATTTCATACACACATGCATATATGTGTTTACCAGTATAAAGTGCATAACATGGATTGGTAGAGCTGAACAATGTTCTCTTTCTTGATGGATGAAAGCTTTTTTGATGTTATGATTAGAAATAAGAGTTTGTTGTTGGATATATACTTTAAATTAATTTTGAAGCAAAAGTCATTATATTTGGATGATTTTGAACAATTCAGTCTTTAAACTTTGAAAGAGATATAAAGAGCTCAAAATTTGTACGAAAACTAAAATATTTCTACATTGAACAATGAATGAATTCAACACATATTTGAACTAGCAAAAATTTTTGTACAATAATTTGTCAAGTAAACCAAAAACTTAGCTACTTTTTGACACAGTCATAAGTTAATGAAACTTAAAAATAATGTAGCGTATCGACAAGTAGTTGGTCATGTGTAGCTACGAAAAATATTGGAGAAGTTAAAATTATTATCAACCAGAATATCTGCTAAAAATTATTATAAACTAAGCTACTTCTGGAAAATGTCTTTAACATTCCCACGTGAACACCACATGTATGAAATTGGGTAGAATATTTGCTTAGATTCCAATAGAATTATATTTTGGTGGTAATCATGCACAACTTAAAAAGATCATGGGAGTGCCACCACTCAGACGCGAATGTTAGCAGACAAAGTCCATGAGCTAGCCGCAACCATTCAGGGCCTTTCCATAATTTACCTTAAATATTACAATATACTTATCATTTAATTGGTAATTTTATTTAAAGTGGACATCCATAATATTTCTATTTTTGGTGAACATAGGGCTATCGTTTTTTGAATACATATCATCGGAATACATCAATGACTCTTCGAGTACAAATCAAACTATTACATCATATTTCAAACTAAATCATTTACAAACTATAGACAAACTATTACAATAAACTACTATTAAAGTAGGATAATAAACTACCATAAAGGTAGGAATAAAGTCTACACATTCATCGGTGGGAATCGAACCCAAGACCTTTAGAGTCTTGGAGGCTCAGCTTCGCCAGTTAAGCTAGGCCTCATCGGCAACATAGGGCTATCAATGGAGAGGATTATAATCCAAATCTGATCCGAGTCCCATATAAATTTTAGCAATCAAGTAAAATATTCAATGAATCATATCCAATTCGTATTCCGAAATAAGTGGATAGAATATGGTGTCAAGTAATCTGATCCATTAATAATATTCGAATTTGAACTTTAATATATATTATTTTTTTTATTAAATTAATAATCTTATATGTAAAATATTAAAGAAGTCTCAATAGTTACCAATACAATATGCATTATTTCCCAAGGCACTATTTTTAACAATATAATGTATAGTTATCATACATATACTAAAATACTTTCCTATTTGCTTAATTTTTTTGGGATATAATTACTCGATACACCTTATAAATGCAATTGAAAATAAACACACACACACACACACAAGGGGAAGGGGGGAGGAGAATTAAGAGGGTTCAAACCTAAGACCCCAATGGTGCCAAGTTCAAATCCCTCCCACAACACTTCAGATCTTCTACTTCATAAACGAGTTACATCTTCTCATCTACTTATCAATACATCCCATGTGTATTGATAAGAAATTGAGAAAAGGAAAGAGAAAAACTTATGATATGGATTTTTTTTAAAGATTCTCTTTCTTTATTTCAATCGTCTACCAATTCACCTGGCGCGTATTAATGAAAGGATGAGAATATGTAACACAATTATATAGCAAAAGATACGAACTGCTACCATTGGGCATGTATACTAGAGACATATTTTGTTTTTTTATGTAAGGTATAAAAAATTTTATTGGTGACTAGTTTTAAAATTTTTAATTTTTGAATTATTATTTAGGTCAAATTTTTTTATAGGGTTTTTGATTTTTATCGAATTTGAACTTAAGAATAATGAATATTTCTAGGGTTCTAGACATAATTTATCCTATTTTAATTAATTATGGAGAAAAAGTGTAAAAAAACTATTGATATTGAAGAATGTTGTCTCTAGATTTCAAATTAGGGAGCTCAAAAATTATGCAAGAGTGAAAGTTTACTTCTACTATGAATATGAAAACAAATACAACAAATATTTAAAGGGCTAAAATGTAATTTGCCCTAACGTGATATGTAAAAGTGGGAAAATACCCCTTATTAAAAAAATATTTGCTAAAAACCTCATTATGCGCTTTTTTGTTTGGAATAGAGTCATGATTTTATAAATCATTAAGAAGAGGAGACTTCCACATGTATTACATGTCGAATAAACTCTAGAGTGCCTGCTCACTCAGCATCCTCAAAAAGGGAGCGACAAGCTAGTCTATGAGCAACAATATTACCAGACCAATGAATAAATGAAAAACAAACCGAATTAAAACTGGAACAAAGGCTCTTAATCTCTTGGACTATGGCACAAATAAAAGAGATATCTCTATTCTTATTTTTCAAAGCCTGGATAAAGACGTAGCAGTCTCCCTCAATAATCAAATTCAACAAGTCCGTTGCTCTAGCCAACCAGGCAGCTTCTCTAACCGCTAGAACTTTGGCATGGAGTCAATAACCTGGAAAACGAAAGCTTTTTTATGACCATTGTATGCAGTTACCTTGCCAATCCCTTGCCACAACTCCGATACCCATAGACTTCTTGTGACCCCCCAACACTACCCCATCAAAGTTGAGTTTGATGGTTCTTTCTAGAGGTTGAACCCAAGAAGTCCCTAATATCTCTGCATGCTGGACTGCTTACTAGCTAGGCTTCGAATATGCTTCAAATTGGGATAAGTCCCAATTATTTGAGTGCATCCATATTTTTTATGGATTAAAACTATCAGTGTCGATTGACATTGTTGATAAGATCAACACAATCAATGTGGATTGCTACTGTCCTAATTTGAGTGGGAGTAGAATTCCTAAGGGGAATAGGACCCTACTACTCCAGGATGGCTATAAAACACCCATGGAATTATGCATTCAAATTCAATACAATTCCATAGAATTCATTCTCCCTACACTCTCTCTATTTTCCTTTTTTCTAGAAAATATTTCTCTCTGCGTTCGTTCTTGGACCATTAGTTCTTCAAGGGTTTAATGTGACGACCCGATAAACCGCATTCTTTTATATTTGGAATTATGAAATATTAGTACTATTTTATGAGAATTTCTTTTTAGTGTGAATAAATGTGCATTGCATTACATTCATTTTATAAAAATATGACTTGTTATTAGTAAGATTTAAACCTACGAATTTCTCATTTGTTCTTTTCGAAAAATCATTATCTCTTAATTTTACCCACAAACCTAATATATTGGTGTTATTTTATTATTAGTATTATTGTTTCCATATTATGAAATTTAATTTTATATTTCTCCCCATTTTCAAAAATAATGGGAATAATTATTTCAAATTAGAAAATATACATTTACTAGAATTAATTATTTACTTCACATTCTCACATTTCTAAAATAATTTTATGAAAATAATATTATGAAATTATATATATAAAAACCAAAAATTTATGTATATATAATACATATAATTAGTCTTCTATTATTTAATTACCCATTTATGTCATTTTCATAATTAGTCATCTTCTATTATTTAATTACCCTTAGTATTGCAATTAGGAAATATGTATTAATCTTTGCCCTCAAAATATAGTTTTATATATTGCTATCTCTCCTACAATTATCTCTACCTATAAATATATATAAGTATAGGAAAATAAATTTCCTCAAATCATTAAATTTCCTAATTATTTTCTTATTATAAGAGTTTAGAAATTTACCTTCTCTACAAAATTATATTTTCCAAAAATATAATTTATTCTTTAATAATTAATAATTAAATATCCTAGACTATTATTTCTTGGAAATAGATAAATATTTTTTTGAAATTAGAATTTAATTTACTTAATTTTTGAATTTTGCTCAAAATAAATCATAAATTCTAAATAAATTTATAATTTCAAATTTTATAAATACAATAAAATATTTCCTGAACTTATATGTATAATTTTTGAATTTTAATGAATTATAACCTTGATTTCGGATTTTACGTTAAAGAAAATTACAAACTCTAGATTTTAACATATTTTATGATATTTTTGCAAGAAGATCTTCCCTAATGCACCATTAATAATTATTTTTGCATGGCTCTTACTTAATTAGCTTATGAGTCATGTAGTGGCATAACACCAAAGCCTAAATTAGCCTTCCATATGAGGGGTAACGTGGAAGAATTCATGTAATAAACTAACGTAGGTGTAAAGATTGTAATTATGAATAAATTGACCTAACACTAAAATAATCAATTTCTTCCTCTTATTTCTATAAACAAGACCAAAATTCCACCCTCCTTCTTCCCCCTAAAACTGGCCACAACACACACTCACACACACTCTTCTAAATTTCTCCCAAACCCCTTAAATTCCTACTCATTTCTTCCCTACACTACACTACACCCCAAAAGAAAGAAAAAGGTAGAAACCTTACTTTAATTACATAGGTAGAGGTTTTTCTTAATTTTTGAAGTAGGATCATCCTACTAAAGGCAAGCTTCCATACTTATGAGCTAATGCTTTGTTAAATTCAAGCTTTAATGCTCTTGGGTGAGAGCTTTTGCCAAACATGCTCCCAAGATCATTTAGGAGCTCTTTTGATTTTAGTATGAATTTATTTGTTGATGTGTTGTGTAATTAGTGTGCAAGTTGTTTTATGGAAGGATAATTTGGATGTTACTTTATTTGATTTTAAGGATTTATGTTAGTTCAAGCAACTACTTCTTTTATATTTGAAATGAAGCCATGAAAAATAGTTCCCTTTACCTAGCATATCTTTAGTTGTAACTATGTGTTAGCATATTGAACTTGTTGGAATTATGTAGCTTCTATGAAGTGTTATGTGATCCTTATATGCCTAGATGTCCATAAATATATACTATACTACTAATTTTATATAGTATATTTGAAACTACGTTCACATTATTTGGAAAAATACTACGTTTCTATGAAAGGTATTAGTTTTGACAAAAATATATTATTTTTATAAAAATATATCTCTTCTAGTTACCAAAATATAGATATGGTTTCTATGTGTATATACTTACATGTATATAGTACGTATATGTACATATAGATATATGATCATATTTTGAATATGTACATCATACGTAATGATATATATATAGCGTACGTGTATATATATGTTTTTATAGTACACGCGCACACACACACATACACATATATAAACATATTACAATTTCATTACATGTTTGATTACTTCATTAAAAGTTCCGCTTAATTATATATATATGTTGTACGTATGTATGTATATATCCACATGTCTATATTTCACTTATATTTTAGACCATATATATATGTGTGTGTTGCCTTGTATATATATATACATATTTTTATGTTTTGATTATATTTTAGTCTAAACCTCAAATTTTACACTTTCTTAAATTTATAAATATATCTATATCTATTAAATGAGTTCATGAAATATTATCTTATATTATTTTTATTTTATATTGATGATATTGTTTTCTAATATGTTGAAATATGGAAGCAAGACTTCCACAACTAAGTCTTTATGTGAATAAGTTGCAATTATGTGAAACGGGCCCAAAATATGTCGGAATGGTATGGGTGAGTTCCGCTGGGACACACCAATGGGGTAGCTGGCTGTAAGAGTTCTCACTCCCTCCATCTCATAATCCCCCCTTATATAGATGGGAGTGTTCTATATAAGAGAGAGGGTCGTAGGATAATTTGGCGTAACACCTAGGGTACGATCATTGGAGGATAAGGCAGGCGGGAGTAATGTGTTGGTTGTATATATCAGCTTGGGTAGTCACAAGGGTCACTGTTAGGTGACGAGAAAGGTTTGAAATGAACAACTATGTGTTTATATGCAAAGTGAAAATATTTATTTATGTGCAAATCACACACAAACACAGGTAATGTTTCTACTCAACTATATGTTGATGGTGTGCCTATAACATGTTTTAGAGGAACCCGAGGCTAGCTTTAACGAGGTCGAGGGGGAGGAACAATTTGAAGCCTTCTATTACAAAAAGAGCTGCTAGTTTCCGTTGCGTACTTGTTGTTTTGCGAATTTCAGTCTTATGTATTTTACAAACCAAAACATTTGTATCTGGCAATTTTGCACTCAACATGCCCTCGGGACATTATGTTTTCCAATTTCATGTTTGTTATTTATGTACCATCACGCTACTATGTTCCTTATTTATGTATATTTTCTATTAAATGCTTTATGTGTAATTCATAACAAATATGGAATACCGGGGTCGTTATATTTAAGGTGTGTAAAATATGTGTATTACTCTAGTAGTAATCCACCAAAAAGTGAGCAAGGCGTGTTCATTGTTCGGTGAATGGACGACCAGTAGACGAGTTAGATTCGGGGTTCATGGATTGACAATTGCGCTGCATATCAGGTAGACCTGATTCACGTAATTTATTCGTTTATGTGCAATAGATTCCAACAGTGATATCAGAGCCCTTATGACTCATGTTCGCCTGATTGATTAATTGAATCGCATAATATTTTGTTTCTACTTAAATTCATGTTTTTTGAACGTATGGAACTTAAGCATGAAATTTTCATCCTATTTTGGGTTTACTATGTAAGTGACATGATTAAAATTTGGGGGAAATGGATGAACCATTTGTGAGAATTTTGATATTTTAGTTTAAGATTCCATTTCTTAATTCAAAAATTCGAACTTGATTGTTTAGATTTCTTATGTTATTTTTATGCCATCTTGTTGTACATGAAAAGATGTTTGAAACTATATATCATACATTGAAAACGGATTTAAGAAGATATATGAATTTTTGAAGTTTCGGCCTTAAAATTAGTTTTTCTACGAAAATTTAATCTCTTGTTTCACAAAGAATTATTTTATTTTTTGTTTGTTGATGCATAACTTTGGTATCATATCATAAATCTTGAAAACACAATTAAAATAGTATATTATGCATTCAAAACAAATTATGGATAAATTATTTATTTTCTTTGAAATTGAGTTCAAAGATTATGGGCCCACATAGAGTAGTTTATACGACACCCTATTTTTTAAAAAAAGGACGCCAATTTGGTTGGGAAAGCCATGTACATTAGCACCAGATGCCAAGGGGCTATCAAACCCAAGCGCACAAGGGTTGACACACGACACAGTGCATGGTCATGCGCTCGCATGGGGTTGCCAATGGCACACCCCTAGAAAACACACATTTTTGTGCCAAGCGGGATTTGGAACATAGGTGTGTGTCTGTATAAAAGGGTAACTCAATCGTTGGATTGTTTGATTGTTCTAATGTCCATACTTGTTGAAAAAGGAAATATGTTTTTCCACCCATTTATTTAAAGAAATGTGGAGTTGACAAATGGGCTGGCTTATTGAGACCGATTAATGTATTTTGTTTCAAGTATATTATATATACTTTTGAAATTTAAGATATTACAATCATAAATAATCATCATTAAACTTATTTTTGTATCTGCTATGAGATTGCATTTTTTTTTTTGTAATATTAAGTGCAATAAATTATAAGAATTTATTTTTCGTGCATTTCGATGCACACAAAATATTTTTTTGTGGGTCAAAATTTTTGGACATGAAGAATTTTTTTTATCTTCTTGTGTGGTTGATTTATATATTAGATGTTATACATGTCTTTTGATTAAATGCGTCTTTATTTAATTGCAATATTAGTTGATGCAATTGAGATTGATTGTTGCAACATGTTTAATGGATGGATTGTTATTGACTTTTGGGTGCTAAATATGAATATTTGTTTACTCCATTAATTATGTACATTTGAAAAATAATTGTGACATAGTTTTGTAAATAAAAATATCTCCAATTTTATTTTTTAATAAATGGATGTATTTTGCCTTGCATTAATGTAATTGTAATTTTTTTTGAGGCATGTATTTGGTGGACCCATTTTGTGAGGCCGTGTATTATTATATAATTATTTTTATTTTTTACCAAAATGAAATTATTTAATATGATGCACCAAAGTCAATATAGCCTTCGTGGCTTCTATGTTCATTAATATTATTGTTCATATGGTATGATTGCATGGACACACTCACACACACACACATGTGTGTGTGTGTGTATGTGTATGTGTATGTGTGTGTTGTGGACAATTTTGTTATGTTATTCATGATTGGTAAAATTTTATCATGATGATTACTAGCCTGAGTTGCGAAATTTTCAATTTTACTGGGTACAAAACAATAATAAATAATTTACTTGGATATAGCATAAAATATTAGGCCAATACCTTGCACAATCAATTTAGTTATATATCTTGGAGCAACTCTTCATTTTTTTTGTTCTAAGTCAATTGAGCATGTAAAAATTGGACAGGTTGTCATTGTCGCGTATTAGATGTTGACAATCAATAAGAGGTCAAAGTTTAATTGCACTTTATTTTGAAATATGAGCCAACTCACGATTTAAAAGTTTGTGCTCTATTCTGAAATATGAGCCAACTCATGATTAAAAAGGTTCTAACTATCTTATAGTCACTATTTTGAGTTTACTTCTTGGGCATTTATAACTTATGTTATCATGGATTAGATCAATGCTCAACAAGAAAAATTGCCTAACTTGAGGTTGATTTAAAAGGAAAAAATGCATATTGTGAATGTCGCTCACCAACATAAATTGATTTGAGGGATTGTTAGAACAAGTAGAGGTGAGCTAGACAAGAGCAAATGAATAAATTAGAGCTATAAAATGATCCAGCATAAGTGATGGCTTTATATTATCTTTGGTATGGCAACTAAGGATCAACAAATGGTAAAGTATCATTAGTCTAGTCACTTTGCTCGTAATTGTATTGAGATAAAGTTTGACTACCTAAAATTCTCTCAAACTTTGCTTTTATTTTCCATTCCTTCCTTAGTGGATAGTTGAAATGGGGAGAGATATAGCATGTCTTTGGAGATTGAGCACTTATACAGACTACTATCGGATGTTGTGCAGCTATATATCTAAATGGTGCACAAGAGAAGGCATCATTTGGTAGGTAGTGCCACTTTACACTCGGCAATGAGCATGAGCTAATCATTTCAAAACTCAACGATGGGTTAGAGTTACCTTTGGGAATATGCAAAAATGACATAGTCAATTTTTTTTTTAAAATCAAGGCACTTATTTTTGTTGAAAAAATAAATAAAATTGTCCAAGATTTTCATGGAAGAGACCTAATAACTTAGGTCATCTTTTCTCTATGATTTAATTGATTTAAGCAAGTAATTTTCATGCTTCTTCTTTAATGGCAATGAGATTATGTAGATGACTGTGCTAACTGGAGGAGGCTTTGTTGGCTTACTCGCTAAGGTCAATCCCCTTGGTGCAAATTTTCTACTGAATGTCTATTTGAAAATTAAAGAATCACTTATCCTTTAAAGTTGTTCCACTAAGATGAACATAGGCATATGAGTTTGAGGCACTATATAGTGCACTCTATTTGTTTTTCATTATTCACGCTTACATTGGTACATACTATATCTCATTAGTCAAAAGTGCTTACATTGTTTCAACTCTTGCCTCGATCTAACCCGTAGCCTAATCACGCCCCTTATAAGCATTATTTTCCAACAATTTTAAGAAAAAAGCTAACTTGTGATCTAGCCATGGCCTTGACCTTACTACTCTTACACTGATCCCCATTCATGGAGAAAAACTAGAGAAATTTTGCAGAATTGACTTCAAGAGGTGGCAGCAAAAGATGGTATTTTACCTCACTATTTTAAGCCTAGCAAGGAGTCCATGATAGTGATGAGTCAAGTCCAAGAGTTGCAAATTGTTTTGCATGACACTCATTAAGAAGGAATGCAACTAAGTGAGTCTTTCCAAGTAGCTACGATGATTAAGAAGCTACCACCAAGTTGGAAGAGACTCAAGAACTACCTGAAGCACAAGCAAAAGGAGATGGGGCTTAAGGATATGATCATTTAGCTTCAGCTTGAAGAGGGCAACAGAAAGTCTGAGGTGAAATCGAGCAAGCAAATGGAGGCAAAAGTAAATTTGGTGGAGTCGAGTACTAGCAAGAAGAGGAAGCGTCTTGATAGTTATTACCAGAATAATAATGCCAAGAAATTCAAGGGGAAATGTTTTAATTGTGGTAAGCCAAATCATATGGCTAAAGATTGTTAGGCCCCAAAGAAAATTAAAAAAACAAAGGTAAAGGAAAAAAGGACTAAGCCAATATAATTGAGGATAAAAATGTGCCAATTGATATGTCTAAGTTGAACCTCTCAGTGGTGGTCTTCGAGGCCAACTTGATTGATAACCCAAAAGAGTGGTGAGTTGACACCGAAGCTAAGTACCACATTTGTTCAGATGAAGAGTTGTTATCTACCTACACTTCGATCAATGGATGCAAGCTATTCATGGGCAACTCAGCTACCTCCCCAGTCGTCGGTTCGGACAAAGTAGTTCTGCATATAACCTCAGGCAATGAGTTGACTTTGGTTGATGTGCTACATGTTCCAAATATTAGGTAAAATCTAGCTTCTGGTTCATTACTTTGTAAAAGCACGTTTTAGGCTAGCATTTGAATTAGGCAAAGTTGTGCCAAAAATGAATGGCCAGTTCATAGAATAGGGTTACCTAGTTGATATCCTATTCAAAATCAATGTATGACATAACTATAATACTAATAAAATATCTACTTATACTTATTTGAGTGTTCAAATTTATGGCATGGTACACTAGAACCTGTTTATTTTAACACTTTCAGAAGACTTGTAAGTTTGAAATTATTGCCTTCATTTAACATTGATTCAAATAAAAGGTGTGAAATTTGCATTGAGGCTAAATTAGCTAAAGTACTTTTTCATTAAGTTGAAAAAAGCACTAAACCCTTAGAATTAATTAACAATGAAATTTTTAATTTAAATTTTGTGCATACCTGAGGTGAAAAAAAACTATATTATTACTTTTATTGATGACTGCACAAGATTTTGTTATGTATTTTTTCTAAGAAGCAAAGATGAAGTCGTAGACGGATTTAACAATTATAAGAATGCTTATGTCATAGTTTGTCTCTATGTAGACCATAATGATTATGGGAATTAATCACGATATTATCATGAGTATTAAAAAAATGTTGACTAAGTATTTTGATATAAAAGATATGGATGTCGCTGATGTCATATTATGAATTAAAATCCTTAAGACATCTGATGAACTAGCATTGTCATAAGCCCATTATGTTGAGAAAGTTTAATGTGTACGATAGTCCATCCCGATAAAACATCCATGGATTTAAGGATACATATAGCTAAAAATGATGATGAACTCGTGTCACAGATAGAATATGCTCGAGTAATAGGCAATTTGATGTATATCATGAATTGCACTTGTCCTGATATAGCATACTAAGTGAATAAACTAAGTAGGTTTATGAGTAATCCAAGTAAAGAACAATGGAAAGCACTAACAAGAGTGCTTAGATATTTGAGACATATGGTGAACCATAGATTATGTTATACAAGATATCTACTTGTAATAGAATGATATAGCAATGCAAACCGGATATCTGATACAAAAGACACTAAATTTAGTAGTGGATATGTGTTTACTTTAGGTAGAGCAGTAGTATATTGAAAATCTTGTAAACAATCTCGTGTAGCTCGATCCACGATAGAATCAAAGTTTATGGCTTTAGATAGAGCTAGAGAAAAAGCTGATTGGTTGCGAAATTTCTTAGAGAATATTCCATAATGGCCAAAATTGGAGCCTATTATAGCTATACACTATGATAGTCAAGCAACAATAGAAAGGACATAGAGTGGCATGTATAATGGTAAGTCTGGACACATTCATCGAAGATATAATACCATTAGGTAGTTGATCTCTAGTGGACTTACTTCCCTTGATTATGTGCAATCAAAGGAGAATCTAGTGAATATGTTAACGAAAGGCCTCCCTAGAGATCAAGTGCACTGCTTTGTCAAGGGAGATGAGATTAAAACCAACTAATTAAGAATCCGAGTAGCAGTAACCCAACCTTGTTGATTGGAGATCCCAATATCTTGGTTCAATGGGATAACTATGTCACAAGGGTTTAGACAAACACTTACTACCCATTCCTATGACATGTAAATGTGTCCTACAAAGAGGTTAAGAGTTTAAGCTGAACCTTTTAATGATTTCTATACGTTTAGTAGGTGGAAAATGGGTGGATACTATAATGATCCAGAACGATTGGCTAGTTGTGGAAATATGCTACTAAAACTTTTATTGCGAAAGCTGAAAATTTTCATAATAGATTCTTATTTCATAGCAAACCCAAAATACATGATAAGAGTTCTAATTACAAGATAAGAGTCCTAAGTATATGATAAGGACTACAAGGACTCGACTACAACTTCCTCTAGCCAAATTCTGCAAATCGTCTCATTCCATCCTCCTCATTGGTAAACTCGTCCTCATACCCGGCTAAAATATTAGATAACAACACATCAACAATTACGTTGAGTAGCAATTTTACTTAACACATAAGGTGGCGTGTGATATGAACGTGCATATTTTCACATACTTTCATCAACATGAAACCTTATAAATTTTTAGAAAACAAGGACATAAATTTCACAATGTTTCTATCATTTTTCCACCTTGACGGACGGCTACCTTATCTAGCTGTGTTGTAACTCAATTCCAACCAATACTCCCGTCCCAACCAATCACTCCAATGGTCATATCTTGGGCACATGCCGAATTTCTATGACCCACTTCAATACATGGACTCTCCATCCACGCAAGGTGGGATTAGGCAACGATGGAGAGTCGAAAACCATTTTAAGACCGGCAAGCCCGTTGTCACCCGGCCGAACTCGACTACATCCACCCCTATCACTTTGGGCCCTTATACACACAATTTCAACTAATCCAACATGTTTTTGCATAATTTCAGTATAGAGCACAAAATTTCTAGTTTATAAACACAAATTGAACAGATAATTTTCAGCATGAAATTCTGAAATTTCCAGCTTATATAACCGAAAATTCCAGCCTTGGAAAACAAGTTTTCAGCTTTGAAAAAACAAGTTTTCCAGCTTTGAAATAGGATTTCCAGATATGAAAATAGGAATTTCAGCTTTGAAATAGGATTTTCAGCTTTGAAACACAAGAATTTCAGCTTTGAAATAGGATTTCCAGCTTTGAAACACAAGAATTTCAGCTTTGAAATAGGATTTTCAGCTTTGGAAAAACACAGGATTTTCAGCCTTAAAACTGAATTTTCAGCCTCTTAACACCTCAATGAAACCCTAAACACATAGATAAACCCTAACCGAGCATAAACCCTAATATCCAGCAGCATACACATAATTTCCAGCTTCACAATTCAGCAGAAATTCATAATTTCAACATGAACTTTCATAAACACACAACATGCATCTAATTAAGTTATTATGTAATCTCTTAGGACTAAGATAGTAACTAACTTGTAGTTACATCTTTAGTCCTAATATGGGAATAAATGCATGAATATACTAGGAAAATCTAACTTATGCATTAAGTAGAATCACTACCTTCTCTAGGTGGTTTTTCGTCTTTTCTTTCAAATTTTCTTTTGTAAAGTGGTGCAAGGGTGAAAGAGTGCTGAAATTTGAGGTAAAAAGAACAAAGCTAGAGTGTGAAGGTGAGGGTGTGTGTAACGACCCCGATATTCCTTTATATTTTTCATTTAATTAAAATCCGAAAATTAGGTTTATAATAATTAAAATTCGAAAATTATACATTTAAAATCATAAAATATATTGTTGTAATTATAAAATTCAAAAATTGTATAATTTATTTATAAAATTCGAAAATAAAATAAATGCAAGCCTAAAATATGTATTTAAATAAATTTTCCAAAAATAATAATCACCATTCAAAATTAAAACTATAAGGTCTAAGTTATAAAGAAATGTTAAAATAATAATTTTACTGTTAATAAAATTCGGAAATCATAATAAAATTTTCAAGAATTAACATTTTGCATTTTTCAAGTGTTAAGAAAACAAATGATGGAATAATCACATTTTAAAAAATGCAGGTAGTATAACGCACGTTTATTCACAAATCACATATATTCACACAATAATTATCACATAATGGAGATAAATCCTAAATAAAATATTAATAATAACAATAGAAGTTACCGGGTCGTCGCATCCTCCTCCCCTTAGAAAAATTTCGTCCTCGAAATTCACCTCTTTGTTTTTTTTTTTTTTTTTTTTAAACACAATTGAGGGGACTTTTTTTTTTTTTTTTTCAAAACAAATTTTCCATATACCAAAGACCATTTTTTTTTTCCAAAAATTGATTTTCAAAAATTTTCAAAAATACACTTCAAAGTTTAACGAAGATTGCACATACCAGTATCGACTGCCAGGCGTTGGGATTCTAGAGGTGGCTCCTGTGGGTTCAAGAGGCGTCTTCCGCACACGTAGCACTTTGCCCCGCAGGCTCAAAACATTCAAGACATAGTACTTGGCCTCATGGGCTCAAGACTTTCAACACATAGAGTACTTGGCCTCGTGGGCTCAAGACTTTCAATACATCGCACTTGGCCTCGTGGGCTCAAGACGTAACATTTGCTCTATAGGCTCAAGAGGTGGCTCCCGTGTGCAGAGCACTTTGCCCCACAGAGCACTTAGCTCCCGATTTTCCGGCTGGCAACCTGCTCTGATACCACTTGTAACGACCCCGATATTCCTTTATATTTTTCATTTAATTAAAATCCGAAAATTAGGTTTATAAATAATTAAAATTCGAAAATTATACATTTAAAATCATAAAATATATTGTTGTAATTATAAAATTCAAAAATTGTATAATTTATTTATAAAATTCGAAAATAAAATAAATGCAAGCCTAAAATATGTATTTAAATAAATTTTCCAAAAATAATAATCACCATTCAAAATTAAAACTATAAGGTCTAAGTTATAAAGAAATGTTAAAATAATAATTTTACTGTTAATAAAATTCGGAGGGTGAGTGGAGGCACTTGAGGAACGAAATGGAAACCATGGGTGTTTTGAAGCATTTTACTTAATAAAGTTACTTTTGTATTTTGTGAAAATTGTAACTCTTGTATTTTGTATATGTTTTATGTAAAAAATTACTATTTATGTTTAATAAAATATAAAGGAATATCGGGGTCGTTACAGTGTGTGTACCGAGTGCTAGTGTTTGTGTGTGTGTGTATTCTTGTGTTCTATAGAAGATTATTTACTTATAACTTGTATTAGTAGGAATAAGATTAAAATATAGTTGAGTCTTAATCTAATAATTACTTACTTTCCAACTCAAGACCAAGTAAGAGGTCTAATTATACGTAGTGGTAGTCTATTTCAAATTTGACCATCCAAGTATGTAGAATTCTAGAAAAGTATATACAAGTGTACATAGTCATTAATTGTTGGGAGATTGGGACATAAGAATTAATATGTACCAAGTATTTAATTTTTTTTTATATATATATACACTACAAAAAAACCAACCATCCCCCCCCCCCTTTCTTGAAAACGTGTAGGTTATTCTTGTATATTGTATATCTATTCGAAGTATGGAAGAAAATGATGCCTAGGGGAAGAAAATACAATTTAGACATTCTTTAGGGTTTTTTCCAAAATATATATACACATGAAAAAATGTTATTATATATATATATATGTATTTTGTCTTATGAGTTAGTAATTTTAAATAATTATTTTCAAGATTATTTTATGAAAACAACACATTTTTGTGAAAATGACATTTATAAGAGTGATATGAAATTCTCCTAAGCCTAGGTATGTATAAATAAACCGTGTATGTACATATATATATATATATGCATACATATTTATTTCTTGCATTTTAGGCATTGTATGATGAGTAAATAAGACACGAACATAATCCTAGGGCTTATGCATTTTGTAAAATAAAATAAGCACATATCTCAAAATGTTAGTATTACGTATAATATGCATATAAACACGTAAATCATACACATTTAAGTATATACATATATCTATGTCATACAGAAAGTATAGGTGAAAGATTGGGTCCTTAAAGATACTCTTATCTAGAAGACCAACTTTATAAGTGTGAAGTGTGTGACGATCCGGTAAACCACAGTATTTTAAACTTGGAATTATGAAGTGCTTTACTATTTTCTGAGAAAATCATTTTATTGTGATTAAATGTGCATTGCATTACATGAATTTTATAAAAATATGATTTGTTATTAGTAAAATTGAAATCTACGAAATTCTCCTCAATTTTTCGAAAACTAAACCGTCGATGTTAATTTTATTATTTGGAACTATTGTCTTTATATCATGAAATTAACCTGAATTTTCTCCATAATTTCAAAAATTAATAATAAAAATTATTTTAGAAACTATACAATTACTAGAAGTAATAATTTACTGCACAATTTTAACATTTTTAAAATAATACTACCAAAATATGTACCTATATACATAAATCCGAAAATACACAATAAAATTAGTTAAATATGTCTTCTAGGAGTTTAATTACCCAATTATGTCATTTTCATGGAATATGTGGTGAAAAAGAAGACTACATGGAAATTTTACCTCTTAGCATTTCAACTACCAAAATGTGTATTAATCTTTACCATTCATATAATAATTATATATTTTGCTATCTCTCCAACTTATATATATATATATATATATATATATAAATATAGGAAAAATAATTTCCTAAAATTATTAATTTTCCTAAAGTAATTTCTTATTTATAAGAATTTATGCAATTACTTTTTCTACCAATAATAATTCTTTCAAAAATGAATTTTCTTCTTTAATAATTCATAATTTACATATTCTAGATTAGTATGACTTGGAAAAATATATTTGTCAAAAATTAGAATTTAATTTCCTTGATTTTCAAATTTTGCTCAAATTAAGTCATAAATTCCCAATAAAATTATAAACTTCCAAATAAAAATATAAATTTTTAATTTTTAATTTTTAATTACCATAATATATTTACTAAAATTATAAGCATAAATTTTGAATTTTAATAATTTGAAATCTGATTTTCGGATTTAAAACAAAGGAAAATTACAAATACTAGATATTTACCTATTTTATGCTCTTTTACAAGAAAAATCCCTTCTAATATATTATAAATAAATATTAATACATGGATCACATTCATGTAGCATATGAATCATATCATAGCTTGGACACCCAAGCTTAATTAGTCTTCCACATGGAAGACTTCATTTAATGTATTAAGCTAGGTGGAAAGATTGTAATTATGAAGAAAATGACCCAAGGATAAAATAATTGCATCTTCCTCTCATTTCTATAAAACAAGACCAAAATTTCCACCATTTCTCTCCTAGGAACCGGCCATAATACACATTCACACACACTCTTCCTAATTTCTCTCAAAGTTCACTAATTTGCTACTCCTTTTTCCCCTCAATTTCAACCGGTCACCACACACACCCTCATACCCTCTTGTTTTCTTCTAAAAACCCACTAATTTTCTATCTTTCCAACCTTACATCACACTATACCCTCAAAACAAAAGAAAAGAAAAGGTAAAAACCTTACTTGATCATATAAGTAGAGGTTTTCTTACCTCTTGAAGAAGGTTCCATGAAGTCATGAAAATTAGTTTCACTACTTTGTATATTCTTAGTTAGAATTATGTGCTAGCATATGGTCTTGCAAATATTATTTGATTTTATGAAATATTATATGATCATATGTGCTTAGGGGTTCATGAAGATTTATTATATTACAAGTTTAAGGTAATATATTATATTTGACAACATGTTCATCTTATTTGGAAAATTTAATATGTTTATATGAAAAGTATTAGTTTGACAACATATATGATTTTCTTGCAAACACATGATTTAAAGTTACAAAATGTATTTATATTATAATCTCTAGAAATATATGGGTCAAATAAACCCTTTTATGTTTGTGTATGTATATCATATATATATACGTATCATATATATACATAGTACATATTTATGTAGTTGATAACTAGATATATAGTGCGTACATATAGAAGTATATATATATATGTATATATATGTATATAAGCATAAAGTAGATAAATAGGTGTATATATAAAGAATATATATAAAGAGTATACTTATGCCTATATAATACATACATATATAGATATTTATGTTTAATTAGAGTTTTAATCAAGATTAGAGTATGTATCAAATTTATATTCTAAAACACAATATAGACATATATATATATGTATGCTCTGCAGTGTATATATATACATATTATTAGGTTTTGATTCAAATTTGGTATTTGATATATGTATATATCTATATTAAATAGTTTATGAGATTTATTTGTTTTTATTACTTTATTTCATAATGATGATATTATTTTCAAAGTATGTTGGAATAATATGTGAAATACGGAAGTAAGACTTCCAAGAATATGCTATGTGCGCAAATTGTGATTGTAAAACGGGCCCGAAATATATCGGAGTGGTTTGGGTGAGTTCCGCCGGGACATACCAATGGGGTAGCCGGCTGTAAGAGTTCTCACTCCCTCCATCTCCTAATCCCCCCTTATATGGACGGACTGATCTATATAAGAGAGTGGGTCGTAGGAAAAATTTGGCGTAACACCCGGGATACGACCATTGGAGGATAAGGCAGGCGGGAGTAATGTGCTGGTTGTTATTTCGGCCGGGGGAGTCATAAGGGTCACTGTTAGGTGACGAGAAAGGTTTGAAATGAAAACCTATTTTTATGTGCAAAGTAACCATATGTGCCTATGTGCAAATCACACACACAAGCACCTTATATGCTTAAGTAATGTTTCTACTCAACTATATATGTTGACTGTGTTCATATGATATATTTTAGATGAGCTCGAGAATAACTTAATTGAGATCGAGGAGGAAGAGCAGTTTGAGGCCTTTTATTAGAAAGAGAGCTACGCATATTGTTTTGCGATTGTCAACTTTAAGTATGTTGTAAAAGTACACTTGCACCCGACGTTTTGAACTCGATGTATTATTTTGATATTATGTTTTGAATCTAAGTATGTTTTCTATTCCCTGATGCTTAGAATGTAAATTATACTTTGGAATGTAAATTATAATAAGCTTGGTTATCGGGGTCGTTACAAAGTGTGGTCACTTCAAATGGTAATTGCTTATGAATCCAAAATGTGGCACACGGGCAAAATGGGCACAACCATTAGAACTTTAAGGTATTAGGAAAGTTGTTGTGAGAATGCTATTGTCTTGGTTTACACAAACAGGTCAATAGTTCAAGACATCACGTTCACTAACTAGCTAAGTAAATCTAATAGTATTTCTCTAACAAAGGTTCAAAGCCATAAGCTTCCTACCCTGATGCTACAACTTTTCACTTGAGCTCACTATAGTATCTGCATTTTGCATATACATTAATTTTCTTTCATGTGGGGGACTTGTTACAAAATTTGTTTATAAAGTTAGTGGGTGAC
This sequence comes from Petrea volubilis, assembly GCA_026212405.1. Taxonomy (NCBI): domain Eukaryota; kingdom Viridiplantae; phylum Streptophyta; class Magnoliopsida; order Lamiales; family Verbenaceae; genus Petrea; species Petrea volubilis. The sequence continues at coordinate 15,661,788 of CM047872.1, read as the reverse complement.
CAACTTTGGCCAATGATTTAATGTAGCTCCATTTGTTATTTGGAAAAAATAAATTGGATATTTGTAATTTATGTTGTGAGTAGATATGGAAAATGTATTCAATTGCTCAAACCAATTTTGGGTGAATGAAAAATTGAATGCAAAAAGAGAGCTTGATGAAAATACTAAATAGAATATTGTGATATGTGGATATCCGACATTGGAAAAAAAAAGACACAAGAATTCTTGTATTTAAGTGTCAAGTGGCAAACAATAGTAGGACTCGTATGGATTTACAAGTGTGTAATTGAAAGAGGACCTATAGGCTAGTAGACTCAAACCAAGCCCATGTGTGTGCCGATGATACCATTTAGCCAGCCAGCTCGACTCAGCATGGTGTGGCATGGTAAGCGGGCCCAGCCCGGCTTGGGTCTTGGTTCGAGCTCAATCAAAGTCTTTGGGTGCAGTCCAAATCGAAATTGGATTCAAAAATGGATCAAAATTGAACCCACATTGAGCTAGATCAAACTAAATTAGACCGAGCCCAACGTGATGCTTTGGACCTAGCCAAAACATGCATCTAGGTATGGCTAGCTAGGCGTGGTGTGCACCCACAGTGCGAAACCATGTGAAAATATCTCAATTCAAACTGAACTAGTGTGAGCACAAGTGTCGTGACTTTTGCCCCAACAACCACAACTTTTTGTCCATTATAAATAGACCCCCTGTAGTTGACATTTTCATTCATTCTCATTCAAATTTACTTTCTTCTATCTGCATTTCACTCCCAAAGTTTCAAAAGCATACACAAACCTCCAGTGAGTTCAACATAATTTCCAAATTCGTTGTTCTCAAAATCAAGAGTGCTTTTATTTCGAAAAAGAGGTTGTTGTATCTTGAAAGATGATTGTTGAGAACCACGACGACCAGTATGGGACAATTTCATCTTAAAGACAAAGAGTTTGTGAAACATACAAGTTTCAAAATCAAAGTTTTACACCTTCTAATTACAGAACAGATAACACTGCAGAATCAAACATATTTATTTATATATCCATGCTTGTGAATATTCTAGATCTCTATTGGCCTACTTAATCAAGCCCTAACTATAACCCCGTTAGACGGGTTCCAACAATAATATTATTACCCGTAGGAGAGCCTTAACTACAATCCCGTTAAGTGGATTCAGAGGTTGCTACTGTACCCCGTAGCAAGGTCAGAAATTTCAAAACTCGTTCCTACTGATAGAATTTCAAGTGTTCAGAGGATGCTCATATATACACATATAACACAACATAACATAATTTTTAACTTTATATAGAGAAAATTCATAAAATAGTATGCTCAAGTCCACTTTCCATATAAGAAAATAAATTTTCCAAAAAAGACGTAAATTTAAGAAAAACATATGTTTATAAAATAAATAGAGGGAAGAAACCACTTACTGTAATCTACTCGAGTTTCTTTCATGTCCAGCACTTCACGAATCGGGCACTAAGCGTGGTCGTATGAATTTTGTAATATAAGAGTATGAATATAAGCTATCTTACTATTTTTGAAAATAAGTATATATATATCAAGATATTTGTATAAATATATATGTATGTGTATGTATTTGTATATGTATATGTATGTGAAGAGGAGTTTAAAAGAGAGTAATATCTATATATATGTATATAATTGTGTGCATTTGTGTGATAAGCGTGCTGGTGTATTTGTGTATATTGATGAAAATGGGAGCCAAACCCCCTATTTATAATAGTTGGAGCAAGAAATAGAATTATTTTATTAAGCTTTATCTTCACATTTAATGAAATATTCCAACTAAGTAGTGTATTAAATGCTATCACATACAAATGTGGATATAAATCATACAAATGTTACCCTACTTTTCATGAGTTGTATCCTACATGAGATTAGGCGTTAGTCTAAGTAAAGATGATGATAACAAGTGGTTCTTCTTTTAAAATCATCCATACAAGTGCGTATTACCCTAAGTAAGATTTAAACACATGTACATTATCTTATGTAAATAGGTTACGTAATCTTATTATGTAATCATACCTTATGTAATATTATGAGATCATATCTTATGTAATCATATGTTATCCATATCTTATATAATCTTATCATTGATGGCGCTTAATAAGGTAAAAATGACATTGAACTAACTAGGGGTGTATAAAAATATCCAAATTAATAATAATAAAAGTACTATTACTACTACTACTGCTACTAATAATAATAATAATAATAATAAATGATCATAATAATAAGGTGCCTCTTAAAAAGGTTAGGGTATCACATGTTCTCCCCCTTACAAAAAGTTTTGACCCCAAAACTTGTCATACCTTAGGCTTCAATATGGTGAGGGTAGCGGTTGTGAAAATTCTCCTGCAACTCCCATGTTGCTTCATGTTCTGTATGATTTAACCATTTAATTTTGATATACGGTACGGTCTAACATCGTAGGACTTGTTCCTTGTGATTCACTATTCTAAGTGGAAACTCTTGATAGCTCAAATCTTCTTTGACTAGTAGGGGCTCGGGCGCTAGTACGTCACTTGGGTCTATAACATATTTTCTTAGTTGAGACACATAAAACACATTGTGAACTCTAGATAGCTCCGGATGTAGTGCGAGCCGATATGCTAATTCTCCGACTCTATCTAGTACTTCGTATAGCCCCAGATATCGTGGACTTAACTTGCCCCTCTTCCCAAAGCACATAACCCCACGTGTCGATGACACCTTTAGATACACTTTCTCTCCCTTTTGAAATTCTAAGGGTCTTCTTTTGTTGTCAGCCCAACTTTTTTGTCAGTCTTGAGCTATTTTAAGTTTCTCACAGATTATAGTAACTTTCTCTACAATTAGCTGGACTAACTCAGGCCCTGTGATTTTCTTCTCTCCCACTTCATCCCAACAAAGTGGTGACCTGCACTTTCTCCCATACAAACCTTCATAAGGGGTCTTGTTGATGCTACTATGGTATATTGTTATATGAAAACTCTATAAGGGTCAAGTAATCACCCCAGTTGCCTTTAAATTCCAAAACACATGCTCTAAGCATGTATGGACCCGATCTTCTCTTGTCTTTCCAATGTTACTTATATATTATTTGTGTTATTTAAGTGTTTATATGAATTTTCTTGCATTAAACACTTTGTAAAACATGCATATTTTCTTTACTACATGCATAAATTCTTGGAATTATTTTCTTATTTCAAAACATAAAACCCTAAAGTTCAAAAATACATATGTATCAATATATATGCATATACACGGTTATATATATATATAGGAAAATCAGGCTTTTATTTCTTTAAGTCTTATTCACACTAAAAGTTGGAATAATTATACAATGTGATAAAAATGCCCTAATTCGAGAGGGAAAGAGAGAGGGGGACGATTTGTGTATGTGTATATATAAATATCTAGTAAATACTTGGTGTATATTGTTTCTTGTTCACCAATTTTCTAACACTCAATGTATATTTACACATGTAAATATTCTTCTAGATTAATATATACATGGTAGGCCAATATTAAACTAGACTAACACTTAAGCAAACTAAACTTAATACATGGACATTGAGTTGTAAAGAGTGTAATAATTAGATAATGAGTTAAGTAAATTATAATCCTATTTCTATCTCTTACTAACTATAAGTATGTATTACATTACAAAACACAAGAACACTGCACACACACACACAACAAACCTTACGGCGCTCACACCCCGCTCTTGCTCTTGTTTTACTTCATTTTTCCTACAATTCCCTAATGTTTTTTCACATTTTCACTACTTCAAAATAGAAAGAAAAGAAAGAGAAACAAAGTAGAAAAGGTAGAAATCTTGCCTAGTGCTTGAGATTAGTTATATTGCTCTTTATACTTCCATGCTAGCTCCTAGGATGTAGCTACAAGTTAGTTACCATCTTGGTTCTCGTAGCATACATATTGGTATATTTAGGAGATTTCATGTTTAGGAAAGTAAGAATATCCTTAATTGCATAAGTTAGTTTGCATTGTGTTTCATGAAGCTCTATTAAGTTCCTACAAATTGATGGAAAGCATGTTTCTTTATGAAGTTGTGCTTTATGATCATGGTATGCTTGATATTCATAGAAAGCATGTCTAGTTAGTAGTTGCCATTATGTTTTATTATTTATCATGGAAGGAAGAACATGCTGAAATTTCTGTTTTACATGAGTTGAAAATTCTGTTTTGCATAAGTTGGACATTCCGTTTTACGTAAGCTGGAATTTCTGTTTTGTGAGTTGAAAATTCTGTTTTGCATAAGCTGAAAATTCAGTTTACATGAACTGGAAATTCTGTTTACATGAGATATCTTGTGAGATATATGAAATTCTGTGTGCTTGATGGGCCCAATCATAATAGGAGTGGATGCGGTTGAGTTTGGGTGGTACAAGCTTTTAAGCTTGTCGGTCTTAAAATAGTTCTTGACCCTCCATCGTTGCCTAATCCTACATTGAATGGACAGAGTATTCCACGAACTGAAATGGGTCGTAGGAAATTTGGCATATGACCCAGGATATGACCGTCGGCCTGATTTTGGTCGGGATTGGTGGATTTTGGCGTGATTTTGGTTGGAAATTGTGAGTGATAGCACGACAAGATAAGGTAGCCACACGTCGATATGGAAAAAGGTAGCAAATGTAAAAAGATGTGATTACATGCTCGGTTGATTGCGTGAATATATGCTCGAGTGTTTATGTGGATATATGCTCAAATATCACACACATCTCATGTTACCATGTAAAATTTCTACTCAACATATTTGTTAATGTTGTGTCTATATGATCTTTCAGTTGGAAATGAGGTGGACTTACAAGCGAGGAAGATGGAGAGAGGCGGTTCGAGGCTTTTAGTTAATCATGTGTAATCGGCTTTGTAACTACGAATATTTAACAAGTGAGTTCTATGTAAATTTTGGGTTTTCATAATAAATTTGTTAGTTGTATGCTTTCGATATCAAGTTTGGTTATTTTATTAAAAATAGTTGGTTATATGTGTTCGTGAAATTAGCTAGAAGTTTCGGGTCATCACAAAGCATATCCTCCAATGATTGGATTGTTCTCTCAAATTGACCATCAATTTGGGGATGGTATGCCGTACTAAGCTCCACTTTGGTCCCCATAGCTTGCTGAAAGCTTTTCCAATTGAGGATCACGATCTGACACTGTGACATCCCGATTTTTGGTCTAACAACGATATGAACCGATTCTTATAATATACGTGTATGCTTACTAATAATTCATGTTTTGTATGATCCCTCTTTTATATGTGAATTATGTGATGTGATGATTACATGATTTTTCAAATTTTAAACGAATTTGAAAATTCTAACATAATTTTCGAAATCCTATGTCCTAAATTGCAATTTTTGAAAATATAACTAAAACATTTCTATTTTCTGGGAAATATACATATAATTTCAGATTTATAAAGATCAAATTTCATCATTTTTGGAATTTTTCTAAATTATTTATAAATTTTCAAATTTTAGGCCTTAAAACTCTAATTTTATGTCCCAAAACCCTAATTTTCGATTTTTACAAACATAAAAAAATACAAATTCGAAATTTTAATTAAATAAAGATATGATTTCAGATTTTATAATATTAGGCCAATAAATATCAGATTTTATTTGATTTTATTCATATTTTATTAAAATATCTTATTTTATCCTATCTTATCTTATCTTATCTTATCTTATCTTATCCTATCTTATCTTATCTTATCTTATCCTATCTTATCTTATCCTATCCTATCTTATCCAATATTATCTTATCTTCTATGCATTTATTATAAATTGACTTTATATTATAAAAATCCTATTTCTTGCCCTAAACTCTATAAAAAGGGGCCATTGTCTTCATTCTCCCCCACACACACCAAAAATCCCACCTAAAATCACACACCCACACTCACTCCACTTTCAACACACAAACCACTCCCTATTTATAGCATATCTTCCCCACCTATATATACATCAATAAAACCTTCTTTTTTTTATACATATATACCTATTAGCGTTTCATATACTCTCTTATTTCCCTCAAACACTCTTGAAGGAGGAAGTCAAGTTGATGTAGGCGAAACAAATCTATAAACTTGATAAACTCCTACGGTGAGTGCCTTTTATTTTTTTGCTGGGACATTGAACTATATGTAGTAAATATCTTCGTAAGGCCTACCCTGTCGGATTGATGTTATCCAAACCTTTTGGAGTTATATCTTACTCTCTACGTTTCGAAAAAAGTACTTTTTCCAAGTTACAAGTCAAGTTATATCTGAAAATATTGTCTTTTCTGATATTGTCAGTTGTATCTGTCTCGAAATGATTTTTGACACATTTGGAATATCATATTTTAATTATATTTCTATGTATCCCGGGTGTAAAAATGGTTATTGCTTTGTTGACAAGTTGTGAGCCATATATGTCCTACTATATCCGTTTACCCTTGGGGACGCCCTTGGAAAGTTTGGGCCCAAGTACTTATAAAAGGAATTTTATCGGACGGAATAGACCGTTGATGAAACCTTTTATATGATACCATTCCATGAAACCAATTTCTACTTACAGCTGGAGGATGACTGTAGTAGGGATTGGAGCGATGTATTGCACAGACGCGTGATATATCTCCGTCTTGTTTAGTGTTGAGGTGGCTTCTTGACAAGGGAGGCATAAGGGTCTCTATTATGATTTATTTGTTTTGGGTAATCATAAGGTTAGAGACTCTGTCTTGGGCTCACTGTCAGTATTACTCAGTTCAGTTATTATTATCAAGTTACACTTCACACTACGTGTACTTTATTATGATTTAATCGTTTTGAGTCTCATTTTTAGTCAAATATATATATCTATCTGTATGTGGCCTCACTAAGTCATTTGGTCTTAACCCCTCGTTTCTTTCTGTTGATTGCCTCAGAATCAGAATAATGGGCGTGCATAGGATGGTTGCCGCTCCTCCAGTTGTTTATATAAACTTCATTTCACTTTGTCTTGTTATATAATCCATAGTTTGCTACTTGATGCCACTAGTTGGCTATTTTGAAGTTGTACTCGATTGAGCTACTTGGCTATAATAAACATAGTTATATATATTATCCATGTTGCATCTTTTACTCTGCATCCACTGCGTATTGTTAAGTTAGGCGTTCGTACTGGGTGTGAATTACAAAATTTGTGCTCATTGCGATTGTCAGTGGTCTCTAACCGTATAAGAAGATCCTAGCAGGAGGGGTGCCACAAACACAATACTTACTGGAATGCCGTGTAGTTTCACTATGTTCTCCAAATACAGTGATGCTAGCTTATCTAAGGTATAAGTGGAGCTAATTTGGAGGAAATGTGCACACTTGGTAAGCCGATCAACAATCACCTAAATGGTATCACAACCCTATCAAGTTTGTGCCAATCCCACCACAATGTCCATTGTAATGTGCTCCCATTTCCACTCTGGAATCTCTAAAGGTTGTAGCAATCCTCCTGGCCTTTGGTGCTCAGCTTTAACATTTTGGCACATCGGGCATCTCACCATGTATTCGGCCACTTCTCTCTTCATGCCACTCCACCAGAAATTCTTCTTTATAGCTAGATAGATTTTTGTGCTCCTTGGGTGTATGGAGAATTTGGAATTATTAGCTTCTAATAGAATCTCCTTCTTGAGTTCATCATCGTTAAGGACACATAACCTTCCCCTCATATATACAATCTCATTTTCCCCAATATGAAAGTCAGCTAATACCCCAGCTTTGGCCTTTTCTTTCAATTCTTTTAACTTAAGGTCACACTCTTGAGCATGCTTAACCCTCTCAACAATAGATGGTCTAATACTTAGGGCTACTAGAACTTCATCAGTGGATTCTATTATTTCTAGTTCCAATATCTCAAATTGCTTTGCAAGCGTGGTGGTTAATGTCCTTCTACTTAGAGCATCAGCTACTCGGTTTGCTTTCCTAAGGTGATAATGGTTGCTCAAATCGTAATCCCTGATTAACTCTAGCCATCTCCTTTGCCGCATGTTCAACTCTTTCTGTGTAAAGAGATACTTAAGGTTTTTATGGTCTGTGAATACTTCACACTTCTCCCCATAAAGACAATGCCTCCAAATTTTCAAAGCAAAGATGGCAGCTGCTAATTCCAAATCATGAGTAGGGTAATTCTGCTCAAACATCTTTAGTTGTCTTAACGCATATGCAATTACTCTATCATTTTGCATCAGACACACCCTAATCCACTCTTTGATGCATCACTATATACCATGGGGAGCTTCGGTATTATTTGTAAAGAAAAAAGATGGAAGCTATAATCGATGTATAACGTGAAGCTTCCATCTTTTTTCTTTACAAATAATACCGAAGCTCCCCATGGTGATACGCTTGGCTTGATTTGCCCCTTGTCTATCAACTCTTGTAACTGTGTTTTTAATTCCCTCAACTCATTCGAGCCCATTCGGTATGGTGCTTTTGAAATTGGTGCTAACCCGAGCATTAGATTAATCTTGAATTCTATCTCCCGCTCTGGGGTTGGTCCGTTTAGGTCATCACAGAAAACTTTGAAAAATTCATTCACTACTGGAATATCTTTAACATCCATGACCTTCTCCTTTGCATCACATCCTTTTCTAATGGCTCTTATAGCTTGTGCGGCTAAGAGTAAGAAACTTGCTCTTCTATATGGATGCTTCCTATCCCCACAAAGTATATAACTGTCTCTTTCTGGTGGTCAAAATCTTATCAATTTATCTCTACAATCTCATGTGCATAGTTGTTTGCTAACCAATCCATTCCCAAAATTATGTCGAATTCAATCATGTTGATTTGCAATAGATAAGCCTTAAGTTTGACCTTGTCAAGCCCTATGGTGATATCCTTGTATACTAGATTTGAGATTAGAGTCTTATTCGTAGGGGTGGCTATTCATTAAGGTTCATCAAGTATCATAGGTTTACCACTTAAAAGTCTAGCAAACTTTTTAGCCACACAAGAATGGATAGTGCCACAATCAAACAATGCATAAGCACACATATTATTAACTTCGATTATACCTGTCACTACATCTTCAGCATTGTTGGCTTCCTTTTCAGTTAAAGAAAACACTCTAGCATTCCCTTTTGGTTTTCGAGTAGTTCTTGATAGTTTGGCATTAAGGGTTCCAGCTGCTTGGGGGTCTAATTGTGGACATTCAGATATTTATGGCCCTGCTGGCCGCAACGAAAACAAGCTCCATTCCTCCATCTGCACTCCCTGACATACTTCCTATAGCAGTATTAGCATATCTCTCCTTCAGGTGGTGGCTACTTGGGAGGGACTGGCTTCTTATTAAACTAAGTAAATAGTGATCGTTTAGGAGGCCCTTGGTTCGGATTCATCTCAGTTCTAGGCCTCTTTAGCTTATTCTCCTCATCTCTTCTCCTGATGTCAACCTCTGCTCTGATGGCTACTCCAAGAAGTTCGTCAAAGGTCCTTGGCTCATATACCGCGAGTGCTGACTGGATTCGATTCTTCAAGGCCTTAGTAAACTTATGAATTTTGAGTTGCGTATCAGCCATTATAGTAGGTGAGCATTTTCCTATAGAATGGAACTTTGCCAAATACTCACCTACTATCATATTGGGTAGCTGTACAAAATTATCAAACTTAGCCATCTTTTGAAGTTGAACGGCACTAGGGAAATAATGTTTAAGATAAGCATCTCAGAAATATGCCCAAGTAATATGTCCTTCTGCTAGGATTAGAGGTGACACGCCTTCCCACCATCTTGTTGCTTCTCCCACTAGGAAGGGTACCATGACTTTGAGCCTAATTTCTAAAGGAGGTTGGTTCATGATCAGAGTTTACTACTGGTTTTGGGTTTGCATTGCTTCGGCTACTACAGTAGCAATAGTTACCAAATCCTCTTGGCAAATTCCATTTGCGGTGCTGGGGGTGGATTATATTAGTTGTCCTATGGTTGTTTGTTATGTTCCTCTAGGTTAGTAGCACAACGAGGGTTTTGGTTATGTCGTCTAGGTCTACCATCCATTTTCTATGTAAAGAGATATCATTCGTTAACTCATGCTTGGAAATGAATGACTTCGTAATCATTTATTGCCTAGTATGTACGGCTTCATGAGATTTCTAGGTTAAGTTATACAAATCTTAGAATACCTTAAACTGATTATGCTCTATAAATCATCACCTATGCAAACTATCCAATCTATAATTTGCGGTCATGTCTTATCAATAGAACCCTAAAAATCATAACCAAGCTCTGATACCATTTAATGTCATGCCCCAAATCTAGGACACGGTACGGAAATACCCCTTAGCCCAAATGAACTCAGAGACACCAAGCGATGAAAATCAGAGCATACTAAAACCATATAATATTCATTAAAAATCTTAGTCAAACATTGCAACAGAAACGATACTATTACAACTCCAATTCAAAGCCGTAAATAAAAGACTAAGCTATAATTGCCTTACTAGGTAGAGTCATACAAGAAAATAGTAAAACTAAATAACATTAACTAATTCTCTACGTAGGGACTCCTTCAATATGATAACCAACCCCAAAATTGGTCCTCGTTACCTTTCTCGATACAATCCTCTGCAAAATGGTTATTAGTGGTGTGAATGGCACTCACCCAGCAAGTGATCTATTGATCCTCTATCATACTCGAGCAAGTTACATACATATATAACATAAAAATCATATTTGAGAAACATACAAGTTTCAAAATCAAAGTTTTACACATTCTAGTTACAAAACAAATAACACAGCAGAATCAAACATATTCATTTATATATATCCATGCTCATAATATTTGGGGTCTCTATTGGCCAACTTGATCAAGCCCTAACTATAACCCGTTAGGTGGGTTCAGACACTACTATTATTATCCGTAGGAGGGCCTTAACTACAACCCCATTAAGTGGGTTCAGAGGTTGCTACTGTACCCCATAGCAGGGTCAGAAATTTCGTTCCTACTGATAGAATTCTAAGTGTTAAGAGTATGATCATATATACACATATAACACAACATAACAAATTAACCCAAAAAAAAAAAAAAAAAAAAACACAGCATAACATAATTTTTAACTTTACATAGAGAAAATTTATAAAATAGCATGCTCAAGTCCACCTTCCATATAAGAAAATAACTTTCCCAAACCAGACGTAAATTTAAGAAAAACATATGGTTGTAAAATAAATAGAGGGAAGAAACCACTTACTGCAATCTACTTGAGTTTCTATGATATCTAGCACTTCATGGATCGGGCACTAAGCGTGGTTGTATGAATTTCATAATATAAGAGAATGAATATAAGCTATCTTACTATTTTCGAAAATAAGTATATATATATCAAGATATTTGTATAAATATATATGTATGTGTATGTATTTGTATATGTATATGTGAAGAGGAGTTTAAAAGAGAGTAATATCTATATATATGTATATAACCGTGTGTGTGTTGTGTGATAAGTTTGCTGGTGTATTTATGTATATTGATAAAAATGGGAGCCAAACCCCCTATTTATAGTAGTTGGAGCAAGAAATAGAATTATTTTATCAAGCTTTATCTTCACATTTAATGAAATCTTCCAACTAAGTAGTGTATTAAATGCTTTCACACACAAATGTGGATATAAATCATACAAATATTACCCTACTTATCATGAGTTGTATCCTACATGAGATTATGTGTTAGTCTAAGTAAAGATGATGATAACAAGTGGTTCTTCTTTTAAAATCATCCATACAAGTGTGAATTACCTTAAGTAAGATTTAAACAAATGTATATTATCTTATGTAATCATGTTATGTAATCTTATTATGTAATCATACCTTATGCAATATTATGAGATTATATCTTATGTAATCATATCTTTTCCACATCTTGTATAATCTTATCATTAATGGCATTTAAAAGGAAAAAATGACATTGAACTAACTAGGGTTGTATAAAACTATCCAAATTAATAATAATAACAATACTAATAATAGTAGTAGTAATAATAATAATAATAATAATAATAATAAATGATCATAATAATAAGGTGCTACTTAAAAGGGTCAGGGTATCACTTCCCAAATGAAATCTAGAGACCAAGGTACGATTCTATCGAACTATTTATGCACTAAAGAATGCTACAGATCCTGTATCGGATTTCAACTCTCGTATTCATGCCGAATTGATCAAGCACAAAAGAATTGATTCTTTCTTTAAGAAAGTAACATTAGAGAAAGATGATCAAAATATCGGTTCAACACCTTTAGCTCCTATGAATCCAAGATGATCCTAGATGTTGTCTTCTTGGTTCAATATGTTCCCTTATTGACTAGAGTATTCTCCAACTGCTGATGTTTCTTGTTGTTTACCTTGTTATTTAGCATCCAAGATTAGATGTATTTATTAAGTACCATTTGAGAACATGGACAAAGGTTAAAACGGGAAAAAATGTACATTTTGTGGTTATCTTGGAGAAGGTCCTTGCTTATAATCACATAATAATGCACTGAAAGCTTATCAAAATATAAAAAACAACCTAGGCACATAAAGGAGTTTATTAATGTGCAAAGTTCAGAGCAAGTTAGTAAGAGTCGACTTCATCTCAAGACCTCTATAGATATGGCCTCTTGGTTGAGATATCAAGCTTGTTCTTTTAGAGGCCACCATGAAGCACTAGGGTCAAGAAATAGACGTAATTTTCTTGAGATGGTTCCTCTCTTAACATTTTACAATGATGAAGTTGCTAAAGTTGTGCTAGAAAATACTCCATATAATTCAAAATATACTTCTCATCAAATTCAAATGGAAATTTTGCATATTATCTCTACCAAAGTGAGAAAGCATATTCATGAGGAAATTGGAGATTCCAAATTTTGTATTATTGTTGATGTAGGTGATGCCGAAAAAACGGAGCAAATGGCCATTTTTTTGAAATTTTTTAATAAAAATGGTTCTATTGAATAACAGGTTTGAAATTTTAACAAGTCTCATTAGTTGATAGTGGATCATAACATCAATATATTACGTGAGATAGAAAATGAACAAAAAAAGAGAAAAAAAAGGATACATGGCATCTCAAATTTCCAGCAATTGGGAAGAATAGTTGTGGGTGTTCAATGATTGTGTCTTAAAAACATATTCAAACATTGTTAAATCAATTAAGAGCTTGTAAAGGGAATTTTGGTGTTTATTGAAAAAAAAATGAAAGATTTTATGTAATTTACATCCAATCTATCCATAAAAGATAGTGCAACCAAATACCCTTTTAGGGATATTCGTTGAAATAAAACTAACTGCCAAATATTTTTATGCAAAGAATTGATATCATATTTTTGACCATTATATCATATGATTTTTATATCACACTTAATCCTATACGGCTACAAAAGACAACTTGGCCTAGAATAATACTTGCATTTATGGAAGTTCTAACCAAAGTTGTGGAGCCTCAACCTTACCAGCAAGGCAAGGCCTTATCGACCTCAAGATTTATTTAATTTGGCATATTTTAACAATGTTAATGATTGTAAACAAATAAGTTAACTACAATGGTAAAAAGAAAGACGCATGTTTTCGTAATTAGTTCACACAATTTTTTAACAATGTGTAGGAGGAGGAGCTACTTATTGAGAGCGCTAAGGCACCTCAAATTGATGATGGTACGCGATTTTATTTTTTATTTTTTTTTCCTTTGGAGAAACCTTTTCGAGTTTGTTGTTCTATCAAAATATTCGAATGTTTTCCTTGGATAGGAATAATGGATTTAGGTAACGAGTTCACGTAATAATATTTTAATTTGAACTACATATGGAAGAAAAATATTGATGCCTCAATTATTTAAAGAAAATATTTTTTTTTTGTCCCATAAACTAGGAAATATACAAGATTAGTTGTCATGGTTACACAATCAGTGCACATTTTATGACATGTTTTAGATCCTTGCTTGAGAAAGGGTATATGACATTGCCACATGTCATGCCCAATATGGTACAACATATAGTACCATTGATAACAATTCATCCAATGATTAACACATTTAAGTTTTGAGAAGATACCATTAAGTTGCAACTATTGAAACTAATGTCGTACGGCTCCACCATTAGGTCTATAACTCAGTAGTAGGGGCTTGAATTTGGCATCATTAAAGTCTTAGGTGAAACTCTTTTTTCCTCCCCTTCATTGAGTGTATGTGTTTAACATTACGGTTGACATTTATAATATATATATATATATATTGTACGGCTCCTAACTTTGGAGACTCAAATTAGAATTTTTTTCTATTATTAATAAAGAGTAGGTACACAATAATGGGCGAAGGTTTGAAACAAACATTGTAAACTAAAACAAGCTAAACAAGAAAAAAGAAAAATTATAATGAGAATTTTAACACGGTAACCCAACAAAGAAAAAAAAAAGTTATCAATTGTCTATTTTTCCTTAAAAACAGAAAAAGTAAATCATGAAAGGAAAAAGTGGTGCACAATTTAACTTTAAAGTTGTGCAAAAAAAAAAAAAAAAATCATTTTTGGAACCATAAATTAAATTGTACTAGATTTTGACACCATCAACTTAAAATGTCTCAAATTTCATTTCGTAATTTTAACTTTCTTCTCAATTTCGGTACATTAGCCAACTTCCAATAAATTGCCAACAGAAAAAAAAAATTGTGAACCTTTAAATTTGTCATATTGTATGAAATCATGGCATCAATATTGAAACAGATTCCTAACTTAGTGGACAAAATATAAGATTAAACCCTAACCTATGGGATGAAAATGAGAACTTATGGCCTAAAAAATGAGACTTCCACACTTCAAATGATGGGTTAACGTTTCACATGATTTTCGCGTACTTTTCGTAAATAATTTATTGAAAGTTAACATGTGTACCAAGATTGACAAAAAAAAAATTAGTAATGCAACGCAATCTAAGATTATCGTGGTAATCACAAGGGAATGATATATATGACGTGCAATATGATAAATATGATTCCTGTTTTGATACCAACTAGACCAAAGAGAATCGGATCCAATACAATACCAAATCTGCAAGTTCAGATACTATTCAAAATCAGTAACATTTATTTTAAAACTCGAGTTTGATTTGTGAAACATGTATGATTCTTATCATACAACATATACATATTTATGATTGTTAAAGCACATACAAATTATACCTGAATTATAAACATAGAGCCAGTTTGTAAAGTTATCTTTTGCAACAATTAATATTGGAAACTATAGTTCCAAACATATATATATATATATATATGTGTGTGTGTGTGTGTGTGTGTGTCATTTTAGTATCTTATTTAAATGTATTCACCTCATTAGCTGATGCATTGGGATAGTGAAATTCTTCCCTGATAATTAATATAGTATAGAGACTCTTCTACAAGTCGCACAACTACATAAAAAAACTCTCTTTGAAAATTAATCAACTCTTTATAGGTATAAGAAAATGTTTCGATCTATAACAATCATATTTGAATGAAGGTATGAACTGCCAGAATCTAATAGAGACATAGATATGATGTGGAGAAGTATACAATATAACACTCACTTACAAAAATATAACGTTCCCACTTAGAGAATTAATTCTAACAAAGATCATATAGATTTTCATCTTATAACAGAGTTATAATTACATCTCTCATGCTTTTCCAGGTCTAGTACCATATATTTATAGAGAGCATTGGAGACAAGGCACTAAAGATGCCTTTAAAGTACTGATTTAGTAAATCAAAACCAATCATAACGTTTGAAAACATTCCAGCAATTTAACTAACCTTAATACCAATTACACTTGAAATATCTAGTAACTTCCACCAACAACTAGTAACATTTTAGGCAACAACCCAAAAGACACTGGTCAAATATACTTGTTTCTATGACTAATATAATCAGTAAATGACTCGTTAAAGTTTTGTAACATTTCATGTAAGTTTGAATTTTGAATTAAAACGACATTCCAAAACAAGTTCCAAATGAAGTTCCAGCAAAAGATAATACCGAAACCAATTGCTCTAAGGCCCGCATTCGCAACTTAGGTTGGGCCGGTAGCGGTAACGCTCACATGGGGTAATTTCATTATGCAATAATTAGTTAATACTTTGACAAGTAATCATCACTTAACAACATAAACACATGAATTTTCTTGGTTTAGACATCCACTGTGGGATACAACATAACCCACATACACTATGTTTAAGCCTTACTTATTTCATAATATATATATGGGCTTTTGTGACGTCCCGAAACCTCTAATTAATTATGCAACATCTCTCATAGAACCATTTCTCCAAAACATGCTAGCACAAACGCAATGAAACCCAAGCATACATACTTATATTCCAAAAGAGAGGTTTACATAATTCATTTATTACATGCACACACTCTTAACTTTCAAGTTTCTAACTTAATACATATACATAACTAACTAAACGCCTCGAAGCGACCTCCTACCTCCTCCTCGTTCCTATCTTCTGGTGTCTCGAATCCAGCTAAAAACATAATGAAAGCAACAAGGTCAACATATACACATGTTGAGTAGAAATTCGCATAGACATAAGGTGTTCGTGTGAAATTGCATATTGTCATACGAGCACATAAACCACACATAAAACCATAGAAATTTCAGTTTTCATGATCAAATCATATAAATTTCCAGATCTGATAGAGCATCACAATTCAACACGTTGTTACCATTTTCCACCTTGGAGGGTGGCTACCTTATCTCGCCCGGCCGTAAACCAAATTCCAACCGAAACTCCCACCCAACCTATACACACCGGTGGTCATATCTCGAGTATATGCCAAACCCTACGACCCACAACCAATACATGGAACTCTCCGTCCATGCAAGATGGGAATAGGACATGGATGGCGAGAACTGGTTTAAGACCGGCAAGCCCATTGCCGCCCGGCCGAACTCTAGCCCCATCCACACCGAACACATATAGGGCCCTTACACACATAATTCCAACACATTTGAATCACAATTTTAGCATAACACAAACTGTTTCGGTGACCAGTGCACAAATTTCAGCATGGAGTAACAAAATTTCCGATTTTTGCGAAACTGACATTAGCTCATGTAAACAGAATTTTCAAGCCTCCCAACTTCCTGAAACTCTTCACATATATGTATAAGGTTGTAAAATAGACATTTATTTGGAAAAATACCGAGATTTCAGCTTACGAGAGCTAGAATTTGCAGACTGCGACGCAAAACACTTTTAGCGCGCAACCGCTGAAATTTCCAGTTCTCGTAACCCAAACCTCCAGCTTTTCAAAACCTGTTTCTACAGCTTATTCTACACAGGATTTAAAGTATATAAACCAGATTTTTGGTTGGAAATTTTCGGATTTTCCAGCCGTGCAAAAATCGAACTTTTCAGCTTCGAAAACCAAAGTTTCTGTATGAACAGTGATTTCAGCATGTGTACACCTCAAAATTTCCAGCTTTGAACCCTTAAAATTTTAACTACTAGCACATAAATAAGACTATAAGAAGGCATAAAACATGATAACATAGAACTCAAGCATCACTTAAGCATAGGTTCAATAAATTTCAGCATGTGTACTCAAAGATTGTAACCTACCATGCATCATAAACACATACATAACTAACACGTATTGTATCCCCTTGGACCCAAGATGGAAACCAACTTGTGGTCACCTCCTAGGCCTAATTGGGAAGATAAAATACTAAGAGTTTGATAAATTCTAACCCTAACTCATGCCATAGGCCAATTTCTACCTTGATATGTCTTCTTCCTCTCCTTGTAGGGTTTGAAGTAGGGATAGTGTTTGAAGGGGTGAGAGGGTTTCAAGACTTGAAGGATATTTGGAAAATGGAATGAAAACAAGAGGAATGAAGTGTGTGTGTGTGTGTGTGGCCGGATTTTAGTGTGTGTGTGTGGTGGTTTTGGTATTTTTCCAAGTAATATTACATATATACTAATAACAAGACATAGCAATAAAATAGCATTAAGTCCTTGTCTAATTATTACCCTAATTGGCCAAGTATTTGGGTCTAAGTAGCTTGAGTGTTGCTCTACTTTAACCATGGCCAACCAAGTATTCATACCTCTAGAAGGTGTATGCCAAGTGTATTTATACATTGTATTTGGCAAGCTTGGAGGATAAGACTCAAACAAGCCTAGTATTTAATATTTTCTATTTTCTCTCCCAAAACCCCTTCAAAAATTCGTCCTCCTTCCTTAAAATATCTGAAAACATAATATATTTCTTGTATATTATATAAATTTATTCATATTAGGGAAGAAAATAATATCTAGGGGTAGAAAATACAATTTACCTATACTTTAGGGGCTTTTTTGCAAAAGTTAGAAAAGTTACAAGAAAATCTACTAAGGCTAAGTATATATACATATATAAACCATGTATATATATATATACTTATCTATGTATCCCTATATTTCTTGAATTTTATAGTTGTATGGCGATTAACTAAAACGAGAATGAATCCTACACGTGTACATGTTGCACTCAAAACGAACATGTACCATAAAGTATGAAAATAATGAACACTCATACATAGAAACATGTAAATTGTTCACATTTAGGTATATAGGTATATCTATATATATATATATAATCGAAAGGAAAATTCGGGTCCTTACATCCTCCCCTCCTTAAAAGAATTTCGTCCCCGAAATTCGGCCTTGCTAGTCAAAGAGATGTGGGTATTTGTCCATCATGTCTTCCAATCTCTCCCATGTGGTTTCCTCGAGGTTATGATATTTCCACAAAACTCTGACTATAGGAATAGAAAGGTTTCGCAGGGTTCTTTCTTTCACTTCAAGAATGCGAACGGGTTCTTCTTCATATGTCAAGTCCTTATCTATTTCGAGGGAATCGTGATTTATCACGTGAGAAGGATCCGGGTGATACTTTTTAAGCATAGATACATGAAACACATTATGAACTGCAGATAAGCTTGTAGGTAAGGCGAGTTTATAGGCCACATTTCCTATCCGTTGTAAAATCTCAAAAGGGCCAACATATCTTGGGCTTAGCTTTCCTTTTTTCCCGAATCTTAGAATCCCTTTTCTAGGTGAAATCTTGAGAAACACAAAGTCCCCTTTTTCGAATTCCAAGTCTTTACGCCGCCTGTCTGCGTAGCTCTTTTGTCGACTTTGGGCAATTGTCATGCGTTTTCGAATAAGGTTCATGGCCTCAGTGGTTTCTTGTACTAGTTCGGACTCAATGATTTTGTTTTCACCCACTTCGTTCCAACAAGCTGGAGACCGACATTTTCGTCCATATAGAGCTTCAAATGGCGCAATACCGATCGTGGATTGATAACTGTTGTTATAAGCAAACTCTGCCAGTGCTAAGTGTCGATCCCAACTACCTCCAAAATCAATGGTACAAGCTCGGAGCATATCTTCGAGAATCTGTATAACCCTTTCGGTTTGTCCATCCGTTTGAGGATGAAAAGCTGTGCTAAGATTTAACTTGGTGTCCAAAGCATTTTGTAATCCTTGCCAGAACTTGGAAACGAACCGAGGATCTCTATCGGAGACTATGCTTACTGGGACGCCATGAAGTCTGACTATGTCCTGTTTATAGAGTTCAGCCATTTTGTCCAAGGAACAAGTCTTAGAGAATGCGATGAAATGAGCACTTTTTGTGAGTCTATCAACTACTACCCAAATCGCATCATTGCCTTTTGATGTTCGAGGTAGTCCCATGACGAAATCCATAGTGATGTGTTCCCACTTCCACTCGGGTATAGGTAAGGGCTGTAATACCCCAAAAGGTTTCTAATGAATAGCCTTCACTTGCTGACAAGTTAAGCATTTTGCTACAAACTCCGCTATTTCCCTTTTCATATTATTCCACCAATATTGTTTTTTTCACATCCTGATACATCTTAGTTATTCCCGAGTGGATTGTATATCTGGATTTGTGGTTTTCTTCTAATATTTCTCTCTTCAACTCGTCATCATTGGGAACACATATTCTATCTTGAAATCTTACTATCCCATCAGATGACAAAGTGAATTCTGTCCTTTGCCCACTGCTGATTTCACCCTTTATTCTTTGCAATCCCTCATCCTCTGCTTGCTTCTCTCTAATCTTCTGTATTAGAGCAGGTTGGGCTTGTAAGTTGGAGAGAAACATTCCGGACTTCTTTTCTCTCGGATTCCATTTGGAAATTTCTTCTAACAAATGCCATTCATGCATCATCAGACATGCGAGTTTAGGTTTTCTACTCAACGCATCGGCTACCACATTGGCCTTCCCTGGATGGTATTGGATGTTACAATTAAAATCCATGATCATCTCGATCCATCGTCTTTGCCTCATGTTCAATTCCTTTTGTGAGAACAAGTACTTTAAGCTCTTGTGATCCGTGAAAACTTCAAAAGAGGTTCCATATAAATAATGTCGCCATTTCTTTAAGGAAAACACTACGGCAGCAAGTTCTAGATCATGAGTCGGGTAATTCTCCTCGTAAGGTTTGAGTTTTCGGGAGGCATAGGCGATGACTTTTCCGTTTTGCATCAGCACACAGCCAAGTCCTTCTTTAGACGCATCCGTATAGATTACAAACCCATCACTTCCATTTGGTAGAGTTAATATGGGGGCCGTAACTAGTCGGTTCTTTAATTCTTGAAGACTGGCTTCACACTGTTGGTCCCATACAAACTTTACCTTCAATTGGAGTAACCTTGTCAAAGGACGAGCAATCTTGGAAAAATTTTCAATGAACCGTCGATAGTAGCCGGCCAGCCCTAGAAAGCTTCGTACTTCTGTTACATTAGAGGGTTGTTTCCATTCTGTAATTGCCTTTATTTTATCAGGGTCCACCGAAATTCCCTCTTGTGAGATAATATGCCCGAGGAAAGTTACTTGTCTTAACCAAAAATCGCACTTACTAAATTTCGCATAAAGCTTTCTTTCCCTCAAGGTCTGCAATACTATCCTCAAGTGCCCCTCATGCTCTTCTTCAAACTTTGAGTACACCAAAATGTCATTGATAAAAATCACGACAAACCGATCTAAATAGGGTTGGAATACCCGATTCATTAAGTCCATAAATGTAGCAGGTGCGTTGGTTAATCCGAAGGGCATGACTACAAATTCATAATGCCCATAGCGACTGTTGAGGGCTGTTTTAGCTATGTCTTCTTCTCGAATTCTAACTTGATAATATCCAGATTTCAAGTCCAACTTGGAGTATACGGACGCTCCCTGCAGTTGGTCGAATAACTCATCAATATTGGGTAACGGGTATTTATTCTTGATAGTAACTTGGTTAAGGGATCGATAATCAATACATAGCCGCAAGGTTCCATCCTTCTTTTTGACAAACAAAACCGGGGCTCCCCAAGGTGAAAAACTTGGCCGGATGAATCCTTTATCAAGCAATTCTTCTAATTGGGTTTTAAGCTCTTTCAACTCGGCAGGAGCCATTTTGTAAGGAGTTTTGGAAATAGGCGTTATTCCGGGTAGCAATTCAATGACGAAATCAATTTCCCTATGTGGTGGTAAACCTGGTAGATCATCAGGGAAAACGTCTACGAACTCCTTTACAACTGAAACATCTTCGAGTTTCTTTTTCTCCCCCTGTTTGTTAAATACGTAAGCTAAAAATGCCTCATTCCCTTTTTGAGCAATCGACGGGCTTTTATGGCCGAGATGATTGGTATTGATGGGGAAACTTTATTTCCTCTTATCTCGACTACGGGACAGCCAGGTATACATAGCCGCACTACTTTCTTATGGCAGTCTATTTGGGCATAATGTGCGGCTAACCAATCCATGCCCAATATAACGTCAAAAGCATTTATAGGCAACAAAACCAGATCGGCATTCATTGTTCTCCCACCTACTACCACTTCACAATTCTCATAAATCCGATCCGTCTTCCAGGAAGTTCCCATCGGAGTACTTACTTCTAACTCATAAGGTAAAATTTTGGGTTGCAACATTAAACTCGAAAAGAAATCAAACGATATATAGGAATGTGTGGATCCAGGATCAATCAATACTTTAGCTAAATGTCGGCAAACCGGAAGCGTACCTTCCACCACCGTAGGTTCAGAAATTTTCTCTTGGTTTATTGCGAACACTTTGCCCTGGACCCGAGGCTTGCTCATGCGATTCCCGCCTTCCTTACCGGTCTTTTCTTGAGATGAAACCGGTGGTGTTCCCAATTGCGGACAATTTCTGATGAAATGCTCGGCACTTCCACATCGGGTGCATTTCTTTGCTTTACGCCAGCATTGGCTTTCAGTGTGGTTAGGCTTTCCACAATAAGTACATGTGATGTTTTTCTGTGCTGGGAAATTAGTAGGATTCGTCCGGGGACTGGATAAACTAGTCTTGGCAATTTTATTGCTCATTCCAAAATTCCTTCCTCCTTGACCTCCCGAAGGCGAAGGCCTTACAAACTGTCCATGCTTAACTTTTAGCTGTTCCATCGTGCTTTCGACTTTTAGGGCAGTTTCCACTGCCACCACATACGTAGGCATCTGTACCGCGGCCAACTTATCTTGGATTTCCATCCTTAGACCGCCAATAAATTTCCAAACTTTCCTTTCTTCACTTTCGATGGAATAGGGAGCAAACCTAGCTAATCGAGTAAACATCGCCTCATATCGGGCCACACTTAACTCTCGTTGTTCTAGATTTAAAAACTCTCTTTCTCTTTTCTCTTGTACGACCCGAGGGACGTATTGCTTGTTGAATTCTTGGACAAAGTTCGCCCACGTATGCGGTACCCTCGTTTCTTCCCACTTTTGACTAACACGCTTCCACCAGTGTCTCGCATCCTCTTCCAGTCTAAAAGTGGCTAAAATAACTTTTTTCTCTTCTCCACACGACACGACCTCAAAAACCTTTTCTGTGGCCTCCAACCAATTGGTGGCCTTAACATCGTCCGGTTCTCCCTTAAAACTCGGAGGTCCCAACTTAAGGAAATTGGCAATGGCATCATTGGTGGTCTCCACATGATTATTATTATTGTTTTGATTCTCGAGAATAGTGGTGATTCTTTCCACTATCGCCGTAAGTTGTTCGTCCGAGTTTCCATTATTTGCACGTGTTCCTGAGGTTCCATTATTTGCACGTGTTCGTCTAGTTGCCATCTACACCATAAGAGAGCTATCTTAGTAATATGAATATATTCCTTTTATTCCATGTATACAAGGTTAACATATGTACATGAGGAGGAAGTTAAGTGCGTACATAAAAGAAAAAAAACATAGTAAGCAAATGCAAAATACAAGCACCGACTATACAACCTACTAGCCAAAATACTACGGTGCTTCCTAAGCCTTCCAAAGGCTAAACCATCTTCCAAAAGTTAACCATCTATCCTAGTCGAGATCATACGGAGCAAGTCTACTACCATCCCCGGAGTTTATGTTTACTACATCCGGGTTTGGGTTCGGCAACAAATTCTCCTCAATAATCCCTAGGAGATCCCTAACCATGATGTACACAAACCCAAGAGTGCTTTGGTAGTGTTGATGGATCTGGTATATATGGTTCTGCGCGCCTTCTAGACTAAGGCGCGTGTGATACAACTCCTCTTGCAACTTCTCATGCTTCTCTTCAAGTAACCTTAGCTGTACCAACAGCTCATCCACTTGGGATGAGTGAAAACGGACTGACGAAATTCGAGAAGCTCCACACGGGTACCTTGACCTACGAGTAGACGATTCTCCCGAATAGGCCATTCCTACACACAAGTTCAAAAGTTAAACAATTCATAATCCAAAAAAAAATTTGTACATCCCAAAACCTATTGCTCTGATACCACCTGTGACGCCCCGAAACCTCTAATTAATTATGCAACATCTCTCATAGAACCATTTCTCCAAAACATGCTAGCACAAACGCAATGAAACCCAAGCATACATACTTATATTCCAAAAGAGAGGTTTACATAATTCATTTATTACATGCACACACTCTTAACTTTCAAGTTTCTAACTTAATACATATACATAACTAACTAAACGCCTCGAAGCGACCTCCTACCTCCTCCTCGTTCCTATCTTCTGGTGTCTCGAATCCAGCTAAAAATATAATGAAAGCAACAAGGTCAACATATACACATGTTGAGTAGAAATTCGCATAGACATAAGGTGTTCGTGTGAAATTGCATATTGTCATACGAGCACATAAACCACACATAAAACCATAGAAATTTCAGTTTTCATGATCAAATCATATAAATTTCCAGATCTGATAGAGCATCACAATTCAACACGTTGTTACCATTTTCCACCTTGGAGGGTGGCTACCTTATCTCGTCCGGCCGTAAACCAAATTCCAACCGAAACTCCCACCCAACCTATACACACCGGTGGTCATATCTCGAGTATATGCCAAACCCTACGACCCACAACCAATACATGGAACTCTCCGTCCATGCAAGATGGGAATAGGACATGGATGGCGAGAACTGGTTTAAGACCGGCAAGCCCATTGCCGCCCGGCCGAACTCTAGCCCCATCCACACCGAACACATATAGGGCCCTTACACACATAATTCCAACACATTTGAATCACAATTTTAGCATAACACAAACTGTTTCGGTGACCAGTGCACAAATTTCAGCATGGAGTAACAAAATTTCCGATTTTTGCGAAACTGACATTAGCTCATGTAAACAGAATTTTCAAGCCTCCCAACTTCCTGAAACTCTTCACATATATGTATAAGGTTGTAAAATAGACATTTATTTGGAAAAATACTGAGATTTCAGCTTACGAGAGCTAGAATTTGCAGACTGCGACGCAAAACACTTTTAGCGCGCAACCGCTGAAATTTCCAGTTCTCGTAACCCAAACCTCCAGCTTTTCAAAACCTGTTTCTACAGCTTATTCTACACAGGATTAAAGTATATAAACCAGATTTTTGGTTGGAAATTTTCGGATTTTCCAGCCGTGCAAAAATCGAA
The DNA here is from genome assembly GCA_026212405.1 of Petrea volubilis. Lineage (NCBI taxonomy): Eukaryota > Viridiplantae > Streptophyta > Magnoliopsida > Lamiales > Verbenaceae > Petrea > Petrea volubilis. Next base: position 15,636,828 of record CM047872.1, on the reverse strand, counting down.
CTTTTCAGCTTCGAAAACCAAAGTTTCTGTATGAACAGTGATTTCAGCATGTGTACACCTCAAAATTTCCAGCTTTGAACCCTTAAAATTTTAACTACTAGCACATAAATAAGACTATAAGAAGGCATAAAACATGATAACATAGAACTCAAGCATCACTTAAGCATAGGTTCAATAAATTTCAGCATGTGTACTCAAAGATTGTAACCTACCATGCATCATAAACACATACATAACTAACACGTATTGTATCCCCTTGGACCCAAGATGGAAACCAACTTGTGGTCACCTCCTAGGCCTAATTGGGAAGATAAAATACTAAGAGTTTGATAAATTCTAACCCTAACTCATGCCATAGGCCAATTTCTACCTTGATATGTCTTCTTCCTCTCCTTGTAGGGTTTGAAGTAGGGATAGTGTTTGAAGGGGTGAGAGGGTTTCAAGACTTGAAGGATATTTGGAAAATGGAATGAAAACAAGAGGAATGAAGTGTGTGTGTGTGTGTGTGGCCGGATTTTAGTGTGTGTGTGTGGTGGTTTTGGTATTTTTCCAAGTAATATTACATATATACTAATAACAAGACATAGCAATAAAATAGCATTAAGTCCTTGTCTAATTATTACCCTAATTGGCCAAGTATTTGGGTCTAAGTAGCTTGAGTGTTGCTCTACTTTAACCATGGCCAACCAAGTATTCATACCTCTAGAAGGTGTATGCCAAGTGTATTTATACATTGTATTTGGCAAGCTTGGAGGATAAGACTCAAACAAGCCTAGTATTTAATATTTTCTATTTTCTCTCCCAAAACCCCTTCAAAAATTCGTCCTCCTTCCTTAAAATATCTGAAAACATAATATATTTCTTGTATATTATATAAATTTATTCATATTAGGGAAGAAAATAATATCTAGGGGTAGAAAATACAATTTACCTATACTTTAGGGGCTTTTTTGCAAAAGTTAGAAAAGTTACAAGAAAATCTACTAAGGCTAAGTATATATACATATATAAACCATGTATATATATATATACTTATCTATGTATCCCTATATTTCTTGAATTTTATAGTTGTATGGCGATTAACTAAAACGAGAATGAATCCTACACGTGTACATGTTGCACTCAAAACGAACATGTACCATAAAGTATGAAAATAATGAACACTCATACATAGAAACATGTAAATTGTTCACATTTAGGTATATAGGTATATCTATATATATATATATAATCGAAAGGAAAATTCGGGTCCTTACATCCTCCCCTCCTTAAAAGAATTTCGTCCCCGAAATTCGGCCTTGCTAGTCAAAGAGATGTGGGTATTTGTCCATCATGTCTTCCAATCTCTCCCATGTGGTTTCCTCGAGGTTATGATATTTCCACAAAACTCTGACTATAGGAATAGAAAGGTTTCGCAGGGTTCTTTCTTTCACTTCAAGAATGCGAACGGGTTCTTCTTCATATGTCAAGTCCTTATCTATTTCGAGGGAATCGTGATTTATCACGTGAGAAGGATCCGGGTGATACTTTTTAAGCATAGATACATGAAACACATTATGAACTGCAGATAAGCTTGTAGGTAAGGCGAGTTTATAGGCCACATTTCCTATCCGTTGTAAAATCTCAAAAGGGCCAACATATCTTGGGCTTAGCTTTCCTTTTTTCCCGAATCTTAGAATCCCTTTTCTAGGTGAAATCTTGAGAAACACAAAGTCCCCTTTTTCGAATTCCAAGTCTTTACGCCGCCTGTCTGCGTAGCTCTTTTGTCGACTTTGGGCAATTGTCATGCGTTTTCGAATAAGGTTCATGGCCTCAGTGGTTTCTTGTACTAGTTCGGACTCAATGATTTTGTTTTCACCCACTTCGTTCCAACAAGCTGGAGACCGACATTTTCGTCCATATAGAGCTTCAAATGGCGCAATACCGATCGTGGATTGATAACTGTTGTTATAAGCAAACTCTGCCAGTGCTAAGTGTCGATCCCAACTACCTCCAAAATCAATGGTACAAGCTCGGAGCATATCTTCGAGAATCTGTATAACCCTTTCGGTTTGTCCATCCGTTTGAGGATGAAAAGCTGTGCTAAGATTTAACTTGGTGTCCAAAGCATTTTGTAATCCTTGCCAGAACTTGGAAACGAACCGAGGATCTCTATCGGAGACTATGCTTACTGGGACGCCATGAAGTCTGACTATGTCCTGTTTATAGAGTTCAGCCATTTTGTCCAAGGAACAAGTCTTAGAGAATGCGATGAAATGAGCACTTTTTGTGAGTCTATCAACTACTACCCAAATCGCATCATTGCCTTTTGATGTTCGAGGTAGTCCCATGACGAAATCCATAGTGATGTGTTCCCACTTCCACTCGGGTATAGGTAAGGGCTGTAATACCCCAAAAGGTTTCTAATGAATAGCCTTCACTTGCTGACAAGTTAAGCATTTTGCTACAAACTCCGCTATTTCCCTTTTCATATTATTCCACCAATATTGTTTTTTTCACATCCTGATACATCTTAGTTATTCCCGAGTGGATTGTATATCTGGATTTGTGGTTTTCTTCTAATATTTCTCTCTTCAACTCGTCATCATTGGGAACACATATTCTATCTTGAAATCTTACTATCCCATCAGATGACAAAGTGAATTCTGTCCTTTGCCCACTGCTGATTTCACCCTTTATTCTTTGCAATCCCTCATCCTCTGCTTGCTTCTCTCTAATCTTCTGTATTAGAGCAGGTTGGGCTTGTAAGTTGGAGAGAAACATTCCGGACTTCTTTTCTCTCGGATTCCATTTGGAAATTTCTTCTAACAAATGCCATTCATGCATCATCAGACATGCGAGTTTAGGTTTTCTACTCAACGCATCGGCTACCACATTGGCCTTCCCTGGATGGTATTGGATGTTACAATTAAAATCCATGATCATCTCGATCCATCGTCTTTGCCTCATGTTCAATTCCTTTTGTGAGAACAAGTACTTTAAGCTCTTGTGATCCGTGAAAACTTCAAAAGAGGTTCCATATAAATAATGTCGCCATTTCTTTAAGGAAAACACTACGGCAGCAAGTTCTAGATCATGAGTCGGGTAATTCTCCTCGTAAGGTTTGAGTTTTCGGGAGGCATAGGCGATGACTTTTCCGTTTTGCATCAGCACACAGCCAAGTCCTTCTTTAGACGCATCCGTATAGATTACAAACCCATCACTTCCATTTGGTAGAGTTAATATGGGGGCCGTAACTAGTCGGTTCTTTAATTCTTGAAGACTGGCTTCACACTGTTGGTCCCATACAAACTTTACCTTCAATTGGAGTAACCTTGTCAAAGGACGAGCAATCTTGGAAAAATTTTCAATGAACCGTCGATAGTAGCCGGCCAGCCCTAGAAAGCTTCGTACTTCTGTTACATTAGAGGGTTGTTTCCATTCTGTAATTGCCTTTATTTTATCAGGGTCCACCGAAATTCCCTCTTGTGAGATAATATGCCCGAGGAAAGTTACTTGTCTTAACCAAAAATCGCACTTACTAAATTTCGCATAAAGCTTTCTTTCCCTCAAGGTCTGCAATACTATCCTCAAGTGCCCCTCATGCTCTTCTTCAAACTTTGAGTACACCAAAATGTCATTGATAAAAATCACGACAAACCGATCTAAATAGGGTTGGAATACCCGATTCATTAAGTCCATAAATGTAGCAGGTGCGTTGGTTAATCCGAAGGGCATGACTACAAATTCATAATGCCCATAGCGACTGTTGAGGGCTGTTTTAGCTATGTCTTCTTCTCGAATTCTAACTTGATAATATCCAGATTTCAAGTCCAACTTGGAGTATACGGACGCTCCCTGCAGTTGGTCGAATAACTCATCAATATTGGGTAACGGGTATTTATTCTTGATAGTAACTTGGTTAAGGGATCGATAATCAATACATAGCCGCAAGGTTCCATCCTTCTTTTTGACAAACAAAACCGGGGCTCCCCAAGGTGAAAAACTTGGCCGGATGAATCCTTTATCAAGCAATTCTTCTAATTGGGTTTTAAGCTCTTTCAACTCGGCAGGAGCCATTTTGTAAGGAGTTTTGGAAATAGGCGTTATTCCGGGTAGCAATTCAATGACGAAATCAATTTCCCTATGTGGTGGTAAACCTGGTAGATCATCAGGGAAAACGTCTACGAACTCCTTTACAACTGAAACATCTTCGAGTTTCTTTTTCTCCCCCTGTTTGTTAAATACGTAAGCTAAAAATGCCTCATTCCCTTTTTTGAGCAATCGACGGGCTTTTATGGCCGAGATGATTGGTATTGATGGGGAAACTTTATTTCCTCTTATCTCGACTACGGGACAGCCAGGTATACATAGCCGCACTACTTTCTTATGGCAGTCTATTTGGGCATAATGTGCGGCTAACCAATCCATGCCCAATATAACGTCAAAAGCATTTATAGGCAACAAAACCAGATCGGCATTCATTGTTCTCCCACCTACTACCACTTCACAATTCTCATAAATCCGATCCGTCTTCCAGGAAGTTCCCATCGGAGTACTTACTTCTAACTCATAAGGTAAAATTTTGGGTTGCAACATTAAACTCGAAAAGAAATCAAACGATATATAGGAATGTGTGGATCCAGGATCAATCAATACTTTAGCTAAATGTCGGCAAACCGGAAGCGTACCTTCCACCACCGTAGGTTCAGAAATTTTCTCTTGGTTTATTGCGAACACTTTGCCCTGGACCCGAGGCTTGCTCATGCGATTCCCGCCTTCCTTACCGGTCTTTTCTTGAGATGAAACCGGTGGTGTTCCCAATTGCGGACAATTTCTGATGAAATGCTCGGCACTTCCACATCGGGTGCATTTCTTTGCTTTACGCCAGCATTGGCTTTCAGTGTGGTTAGGCTTTCCACAATAAGTACATGTGATGTTTTTCTGTGCTGGGAAATTAGTAGGATTCGTCCGGGGACTGGATAAACTAGTCTTGGCAATTTTATTGCTCATTCCAAAATTCCTTCCTCCTTGACCTCCCGAAGGCGAAGGCCTTACAAACTGTCCATGCTTAACTTTTAGCTGTTCCATCGTGCTTTCGACTTTTAGGGCAGTTTCCACTGCCACCACATACGTAGGCATCTGTACCGCGGCCAACGTATCTTGGATTTCCATCCTTAGACCGCCAATAAATTTCCAAACTTTCCTTTCTTCACTTTCGATGAAATAGGGAGCAAACCTAGCTAATCGAGTAAACATCGCCTCATATCGGGCCACACTTAACTCTCGTTGTTCTAGATTTAAAAACTCTCTTTCTCTTTTCTCTTGTATGACCCGAGGGACGTATTGCTTGTTGAATTCTTGGACAAAGTTCGCCCACGTATGCGGAACCCTCGTTTCTTCCCACTTTTGACTAACACGCTTCCACCAGTGTCTCGCATCCTCTTCCAGTCTAAAAGTGGCTAAAATAACTTTTTTCTCTTCTCCACACGACACGACCTCAAAAACCTTTTCTGTGACATCCCAATTTTATACATTGAAATTATATACATAGATCTATAATGACCCGGTACTTCCTAGTATTTTCAAGAATTACAACTTATTACTTTATTTAAAAGCCTTATGTATAAGTATTTATATTTCAAAATATACATATGTATACATGTAATTTCGAATTTATATGTACATATTATATAAAAGGTCATGTTTTATCATAAAAATACATATACTTATCCAAAAATATCATTTTCTCTTACCTATTGTCATTTTCTCCTAATAAATGTTCTTAAATGCTAAGATCTTGATAAGATTCTTGATAGGCATAACAAATTGGATAACTACAAAAATATCTTATCCTATCTTATCTTATCCTATCATATCCTATCTTATCTTATCATATCCTATCCTATCTTATCTTATCTTATCTTATCTTATCCTATCCTATCTTATCTTATTCTATCCTATCTTATCTTATCTTATCTTATCTTATCCTATCTTATACTATCTTATCCTATCCTATCCTATCCTATCTTATCTTATCCTATCTGATCTTATCCTATCTTATCCTATCCTATCTTATCTTACTCTATCTTATCCTATCATATCTTATCCTCTATGCATTTATTATAAATTGACCTTATAATATAAAAATCCTATTTCTTGCCCTAAACTCTATAAAAAGGGGCCATTGTCTTCATTTTTCCACAAACACTCAAAAATCCCGCCTAAACCACCCACCCCCACACTCACTCCATTCTCAACCCACAAAACACTCTATTTTTATAGCATATCTTCCATACACATATATGTATCAATAAACACTTCTTTTTTCACATATATATGCCGATTAGCCTTCTATATATCTCTTTATTTCCTCAAATACGTTTAAAAAGGAGGGTACCAAGTCGATCTAGTCAATTCATGTCTATAAACTTGATAAACTCCTTAGGTGAGTGCTTTGTCAATTCCTTTCTGGGGCTTTGAATTATATGATATAAATATTATTCGTATAGCCTACCCTATTAAATTTATGCCATCAAATCTTTCGGAAAATGGTTTCCATACATATAAGCCAAGTTATTTTCAAAAATATTGCATTCTATGATATTGCCAGTTGTACCTGTCCCGAAATGATTTTTGGCACCTTTGGGATATCATATTTTAATTATATTTCTATGTATCCCGGGTGTAAAAATAAGTTATTGCTTTGTTGACAAGTTGTGAGCCATATCTGTTCCGTTATATTTCCGTTTACCCTTGGGGACGCCCTTGGGAAGTTTGGGCCCAGGTACTTATAAGAGGAATTTTATCGGGCAGAACGGACCGTCGATGGAACCTTTTATATGATACCATTCCGTGAAACCAATTTCTACGTACAGTTGGAGGATGACTGTAGTAGGCATTGGAGCGATGTATTGCACGGACGCGTGATACATCTCCGTCTTGTTCAGTGTCGAGGTGGCTTCTCGACAAGGGAGGCGGGTTTCTATTATGATTTATCTGTTTTGGGTAGCAATAAGGTTGGAGATTCCGTTCATGGCTCACCATCTGTCTTGTTCAAGTTTGTGTATACACACCTTTTATGATTCATTATTTTGTTGGTTTATAACTCTTATTTTCAGTTTAAGTATCTATATGTATATTTTCCGCCTCACTGAGTCATTTGGACTTACCACCCTATGTTCTTTCTGTTCATTGCCTCAGTTTCAGGAAAATAGGTTGAGGGGACTCGGTTAAGGCGATCAGTGCGTTACAAGTCATTAGTATATAGTCTTTTATTCTGTATAAAAGATTTGCTAGTTTAATGGGAAACAGAAGCTCACTAGTTAAAGTGTTGTACTTGGATAGTTGTATCTTATAGTTCTATATAAGTCAATTGCGTGTTTATTATATCTCGATTTTATTATTGGGCAGTACTAAATAAGTTGCAAGTATTGCGTACCAATTGGAAAAATTGGTACTCAGCAAGACCGTTAAGTGAGCCCTACTCGTATAGGATGATCCTAGCGAGCGGGGTGTCACAGGTGGTATCAGAGCTCAGGCTAACTGCCTGGGATTCTCAGACTAGGATGTAGGTACTACGCGTTAGTGATGTCTTTGGTACCGGAATTACGGTAAATAATTGGTTGGGCGGCCGACCAACAAGTGATTCATTGTAATTATGGTCCAAATATCTAGGACTATGTTAGAAGCACCACATAAGCGCTTTAGGGAATGATTAATTGGGATAATAGGACAACTAGTACCATAGAGTGTTTTGGGTGTATATGCAACTAAGGTCGGGATGGAGCATTGACAAAATTGATTGAGGGGTTTTGACGGGCTTAGAGAGACAAAAAATTGGTGTGTAGCTTGACCATTTTGGTGGTGGTGGTAGGATGGTGGTACGGCGGCTCCAGTGCTAGCGCGATGGTGGCTTAGGAATTTTAAACACCACTTCATCCACCACAATACGCATAAACTATTTTAATTATTTATACCTTTACCTCACTTTTGTTTTTTAATAAAAAATAATTACAAAGTCCAAGGGGCAAAAAAGACATTACAATTCTTCCTTTTGATCTAACAATAAGTTCTCAAAAATTTAGGGGAGTATTGACAATTTTCAAAACTTGTAGGTATAGTAATACTATACACTACCATTAGTGTTGCAATTACTCTGCATTTCTTATAAAGAATCCAAAATTGAATTTTCAAAATTTGCTAAATCTAAAAGATATTGATGAACGTACTTCATAGTTACTGCAACCTACTTTTGTGGGGGTTAAGAATTAAGTGTTTTATACAATAGGAAGACTAGGGCATAAAATTTTTTTGATCATGAAATATATGGAGTATGTTGTGATTTTATACTTTTTTTGGCAAATTATTATTAGGCTCTTAAGACTTTTTAACATAGATTTTAAAATTGCAGAAACTAACAATGATGTAAGTATAGGTAAATGTATATAATATTTTCTAATAAAGAAAAAAAAAGGGAAAGTATAAAATTACAACTTATCTAAAAAAAACTCAAAAGTTCAAGAAAATATAAAATCACAACTTATCACAATATAAAATTTTGAAGGATTAAAGTGCAAAAAATTTAAAATGTAAGGATTAAAGTATAACTTAAACTTTGTATTGACAATTTTACCCTTGAAAAAATCAACTGCATCACTAACTTGCAACGTAATTAAACTTGAAGAACTAAAATATTACAATTTAAATATTAGGAAGTAAAGTGATTCTAAATACGAACCTTTAGACCAATAGTATCATTGCCTTATAATTTACAATATAGTTATCATATACCCACTTAAAACGGCAGACCATCATTTTTGGAAATCGGTCGAATTGCATCCAAACAAACTTTTTGCATCATTTTATTACCAAATCAATGTTTAATAATTTCAATCAAAGCCACGTTGCAAAATAAGTTCGATTGCAATTTTTACTACAAATCACCCCAAACTGAACTGTTGATATAATTTATGTTTTAGTTTATTTAGTTTAATCTTGAGAACTCCCTCTAATTATTAATTTAATTATTTAAAGCTTCACATACTACTACTCAGTCCATTGTTAACTTACGCAATATGCATGCATCCGTTAGTATATATATTGTTATCATAGATGTAACCAAAAAAAAAATATTGTTATCATAGAAAATGATCCCGTAGCCCAATATAATATAGGCCAAGTTAAATAGAAGAGAACCAATGACATACCCCGGGGCTAAGTGAATTGGCCCAACAAGGCGAATGCCTGATCTAGGAAAAACAACCTGGTTTGAGAAGGTGACCTGAAGGACAACTTGACCCAAGTCATGATGGTAAGGGCCCAGTTTGACCAAACCCAATCCAAAATATGAAGGCGAGAACTCGGTTTGACCATGGTGTATTGACTTTAGACCATGGGGATAAGATCCTTCCACTGTGTCCTAATAATTAAGGATAACTTCTACCCCAATTTTCTCGACAAACTCTTAACAACATCATCCTTAGCTAACAAACTCAATGCAACCATCCTCCTTATTCTCAAGGGTGGTCGGCCGAGAATCAAGAAGGCTAACACTTTCTTCCCTTCTAAAACAACATTTTCAACCCTACACATTTGAGCACGAATCCATATGAAATTTTCACTACTCTCTTGCAATTTTTCCTATCTTCTCTTGTTTGTATCGTTCTTAATCAGTCACTAATTTAATTTAATGTAGGACTAACCTCTATTTTGCAGGTTTATCCCCTAAATAGCTTATTTTTTTTACGAACAACACCCGATCTCAGATCTCCGAATTACTAATTTGAAGTGTTTGCTAAAAGTCGACAAACATCACATATAAAATGTTGACATCTAAAGAAATTTCTATAATTGATTTGACTGAATTTTATATTTGATTTTTTGAAACTCATATGTATTTGTTTATGCATTTACTAATTCTTAGAAATTTAGTCCTTACATTTCCTATTTTAAAAACTTTATTGTCCTGCATAATTAACCTTTTTAGTGTAAATTTAAGTGTTAACGATTATTTGAAGATAATATATTTCTTGGTTTTTTTCTTGATTATTTTGTTTAGCTCTTTTAAACTGTCAAATTGCACTGAACTGAACGGAATTGTACCTTTGATTTTGCTTAATTTATGAAAATCATAGTTTAAAATTACTTAAAAACACCATATATGACAAATCTATTTTAAATTAATTGAGAAAAAAAATGACACCGAGCGAAGAATCACAACGAAATAGACCCAATCAAAGGGAACGTGAATTCGGAACTCCATGTTCAAATATCTTCAAACTAGATGAAAACCTAAAATAAGAATACCCTAGGCAACTAGGTTGTATAATTCAAGTAGTTAAAAAATTTAACATTGACTTGGAAGCCTGAAACAAACCCACAATTACTGATGAATTGCCCACTTGCTATAACTGATACTATACATGGAGCAAAGTACAAATTTTTAGGCATTATGTACGTATACATCTTTGGTGACATGAATGTCCCAAAGTCTGCAGAAAAATTGTTCGGAGTTAAGCAATGGAGGCCAAAAACAGGAATGACCTCGATGGCTCGCCTGACGAATCTTCAAAGGATTTATCACCACAATCACCTCCAAGACACAAGAGGAAACGGAAAAGGGAAGTAAGTAACATCGTTTATTGTGATCATTCGCTTAAGTATTTAGAGGAAAAAAATTCAAATTTCCTTCAATAAGTTGACTTATTTTGGATTTTAATATTTTCATTAATGTTGTTTCGATTTTGTCCAATAAAATTTTAAAATTAGCAAGTTTAATCCTATTTTACCCAAAGTCTAAATTTTCGGCCACGATATTGCTAAAACGTACTACTATAAAATAGAGATTCTAGCAAATATAGGATCAAATTTGTCAATTTTTAAAATTAACCAACTGGACAAAAACCAAAAATAGTGTAAATAGAATGACTAAAATTGAAAACCATGAGAAAGTACAGGATAAAAATTTGCGTTTTTCTTTTATCTATGATATCTATACTATTATACTATATGTTTTAAGTGGAAGTCTCTTTAACTTTTTTTTTTTTTGATGTGTTTAAATACGTTTTCTATAAAATACCCTTACTTAAATAACTGCACCTATAAAAACTAAAAGGACAAAATATACTTTGCCCTCTTGTACTATATCATTTATAACACTTATCCCTCTATACTGTCATCAAAAATATCATTTACCCCCTTAAAATTGTTTTTCTTGAATACCAATAACAAAATTACCCTTCAGTTTTCATTGCACATATGTTTTAACTTATTGTTTTAATATCATTATTTGTATAAATAGCTATTTTTAATTTTTCCTTAGTGCAATATATTTTAAAATGTCAAACAACTCTCTAATTTATAAATGATTATTTCTCAATTAAAGCATGTATTTATGTAGATTTTTGGTGGAAAAATAAATAGTTAAAATAAAATACAAGCAAATTATTTTTTTAACAACTTAATATTAATTAGTTTTGCATAAATCGTAATTGATCAATGAAGTATTTTGCTTCCAGTCTTTTGAACGTAAAGCACTTTAACCAATTTCACTTAATTAGTTAATATTAATTAGTTTTAAAATTATTTATATTATATTATAGTATTTATTATTCTTTATGATGTACATATTTTACTTGATGAATGAATATTTATAATTGAGAAAATTATTTGACATTTTCAAAATGTAATTTACTAAGACAAAAATTAAAATCATTCAGTTCCACCAATATTTATATTAAAATAATAAATCGAAGCATTTGTATGATAGAATAAAGGGCAATCTTGTTATTAACATTTAGAGTAATCAATTTGAGGGGATAACTGATGTTTTTTACTGTATAGGAAGATAAGTGTTACAAATGATATAGTACAAAGGGGCAAAGTGTACTTTGCCAAATTAAAAATTTTACATACTTTTCACTCTCATTTCTCAAAATTTATCTTCTCTCCTGTTTTTCATATTCCAATATTTTATTTATTTTTTTCCTACTTTTTGTTTTTTTAAATATGAATTTAATCTTATTTTCATTTTCTTTTTTTGTTGTTTATCATAAGTTTAACCAATAATCAAAATAGTTATATATATACATATAAATAAATCAATCAATTTTATTCTATTAAAACTAAGCATTTGGTTATATTATTATGCTCAATTGTTAGATTGCACACGCATCGCATATGTCTGTATTGTTATAGTGTTTTGATTCTTTTCAATAATGTTTTTTCCCTTATATTTAACAGCTAAATATTAAGATTTTTTTTTTTCTCGTTCAATTATATATTTACTTAGGGTGCAACGGAAGCTGAACTTGGGTACAGATCAGATATCGGATCTAGCCAGCCAGCCACCACCCTTCGGGGCATATCTCTTCACAATTTTTAGGCCAGGTGACTTCTTTAGCTATTATGGAGGCAAAAATTAAACACACACACACACAGAGATATATATATATATATATATATATATATATATATATTGCTCTAGCATAAATGTAAATCATTGATGAACACTTTTGATTTGTAATTAAACAAATTATCATTAGTATTTTCTTGTACTGACACCGGATTTTAAATTACAAAACTGATTTAACATAATATGAAAGTTATATTAATTATGGATATACAAGCTTTTACAAGTTTAAAGAAAAAAGGGTTATTAAGTATATAACCATGGTCCGCCGTTGCGCGGCGAAATCAGCCAGAACGGCCATTCCGGAGCGATAGAGTGGAACCGCCGCGGGTATGTGGCGGAGACGATGCGGTGATTTATCGGCCAAATCGATTTTCCACTATGATTTCTCAGACTAGAATGTCGATTCAGACCGGAACGAAGGAGGATATCGGCAATCTACAGGAGAATTAGAGAGCCACTCTTTTAGATGTGAGGGCTCATAACCGCCGACATTGTTGCTCGCGGTCGAAGGAGACGGTGGCTACTAGGCCCCGTCACCACCGAGCACGGAAGCTACACGCAGCTGAATCTGGGTATTCACTTCTCAGATCTAGCTTGAGATTTTATAGAAAAAAAATAAAGAAAGAAGAAGATGGACGAAATCTGGGTGTTGAAGACCTGAGTTCTGGAGAAAGACAGAGAGCGCGATATATATATAGAGAGAGAAAGATGAGTAGAGATAGAATTTTTTGTTTTTGTGGTAGTGAACTTTTGATTTGTTTATGCACACAATCAATATTTGCAACTCATATTTATTTACTACAGTCCATATGTATATATCTATTGCAGCCCATATATATATAAATATTATAGCCCATATATTTTTTCAAGTTTATATCACACATTTAGAATTTAGCATTATATTTAATATTTAGAATTTCAAAAGTAATTATATGTTTTCTCATAATTTTGAATAATTTTTTAAAATTTTATTTAAAAATTCTCATTCTGACCACAATCGTTCTACAATGTGGCATCAAAACTGGAACGGTAGCCTCCGTTTCGTTCTGCACGACCGTTCCGGCGAACCATTTATATAACGTAATGAAATGATATAAGTTTGTGTAAGCAGAAATGTAGTTCTATTAAAGCTACATTCAACTTTAATTTGTTAAGGGCCTAAATCTTTTCTGTTTTATTATTTGTTGCTAAAGAAGAAAATGAAAAAGAAGTGAGCCAATGGTGTGGACCTTAACCCGATTCGGTCTAAGCCTGATCCGAATATATATAAATAAATACCCATGACCCAAGATAACTGGATCAAATATGGAATTCGGTAGTCTAGTCAGTTCAAAATTCAAATAAAAAATTTAAATATGTTTTTTATTTAGTACATAACCTTATTATGTAACAGTACTTACGATTCTTAGATCAGACGCAATATATGTGGGCCATGAGGCATTATTGCACTCATTGTTTTTGTGAAAAAATATTAGGCCTTTTTGTCTATTCACATATTTTCTTTTAGATATCAAAATATTATATTTCAAATGCATCTAAGAACAAATATAATGCATAATTCGTTCTCCTATTATCCCCATTGTTTTGATGTTTAGTTCTCGAACAAGCGAATTAAGTGTTCAATTCTTGTTTTTAAACGACTTAAAAACTTCTTAATTCATGCATTAAGTTTTACTACGCCGTCAGTTATATATATTTTAGACATAATATTGAAAAGATGAGTAAAGATTTTATATTCATTCAATAAATAAACTTTAACAACTATTTTCCTATTTAGCCTTTTGAGAAAAATTAATACATATCCTAATTAAATATTTTATAAATAAACTTTTATTGGTCGTAGTTAGTATCTAATAATTTTGATTGACAAATTGTAAGTAAACACATATGAGAACAACAAAATAATTTTTATTTAAGCACACAAATGCGACTTTTTTTTTGTATAAATTATACATATATATGAAAAAAATCTTAGGTTGTGACTAAAACCAACTGGACAAAAGCCAAAATAGTGTAAATAGAATGACTAAAATTGAAAACCATGATTAAGTACAGAATAAAAATTTGCATTTTTCTCTTATCTATGATATCTATACTATTATACTATATGTTTTAAGTGGAAGTCTCTTTAACTTTTTTTTTGACGTGTTTAAATACGTTTTCTATAAAATACCCTTACTTAAATAACTGCAACTATAAAAACTAAAAGGACAAAATATACTTTGCCCTCTTGTACTATATCATTTATAACACTTATCCCTCTATACTGTCAAAAATATCATTTACCCCCTTAAAATTGATTTTCTTGAATACCAATAACAAAATTACCCTTCAGTTTTCATTGCACATATGTTTTAACTTATTGTTTTTGTGACGACCCGAAACTTCTAGCTAATTATGAAAATACCCGATTTATAATTTTTGCACAAACATGCCACTTTTCAAAACAATAGTAAAACCAACCCATACTTTTATTCGAAAATCCAAAAGTACACATAAGTTTATTATTACATGATCGTGACTACAAAATAACCTCAATCCTATAACATGCATAACTAGCCAAATGCTTCGAACTGCCTTCCTATGTCTCCTTCGCTAGCGACTCCGTTCGTCTCAAGATTGGCTAAAACATTACATGAAACACGTCAACAACACGTTGAGTAGAAACTTTGCATATAACATAAGGTGATCGTGTGAGGTTTGTGCACCATATCACAGAAATTTATGAACATAAATCACATAATTTCACATTTGATTTCTTCCACCTCGACGGGTGGCTACCTTATCACTTCGTGCCGATTTTTCCAACCAAACACTCCAATTCCCTACCAATCACTCCGGTGGTCATATCCCGGGCATATGCCGATTTTTCCTACGACCCACTTCAGTACATAGACACTCCGTCCATGCAAGGAGGGATTAGGCAACGATGGAGGGTCGAGAACTAATTTAAGACCGGCAAGCCCGACGCCGCCCGGCCGAACTCGACCACATCCACCCCTATTCACATTGGGGCCCAACATGTACACATAAAATTCATGTATAACACATAGTTTTACAAAATTTCAGTATGCTTTCACACTGATCTTACATAAATGAACACATATTTCAACCTTTATGAACTGAAAATTCGCAGTCTACAAATGTTTGCGACGAGCAGAAAATTTCAGTTTGCAAGTATGGAATTTCTAGCCTAAAACCTGCTGGGATTTCACAAATATGTTTCTAATATTGTAAAATAAAGTTTTGGTTGATAAAATTTCGAGTTTTCAGCTTACGAGACTTGGAATTTTCAGACTGCGACGCAAAACGCTTAATTGCGCGGCTGCTGGAATTTCCAGGCCCCGAAGCCGAACTTTACAGATTTGAAAAACTGTTTTTCCAGCTTATTATACACTGGAATTACAACATATAAAACAGGTTTTGAGTTTGAAAAAATCGGATTTTTCAGTTGTGCAAAAATAAGAGTTTTCAGCCTTGTAACAAAATTTTTCAGCACTGTGAATAGTGTTTCCAGCAAGTGTTGAACTAAAATTTCATCTTGACAAACACGAAATTTCAGCTTCTAACACATGATTGAAGTAATAAAAAGTATCAAACATCATAATACATAACTTAAGCATCATTTGGACCTATTGCAAGCAAAATTTCAGCATGGTTTCAAGACATTCAAGGGCAAGATGCACATAATGTCACTATAAGCATATACCCAAATTTTCTTGTATTCCCTAAGACCCAAGATGGAAACCAACTTGTGGTTACCTCTTAAGGTCTAATGGGGAAGATATGAAGCTAATACTTTCATAAAAACCTAAGCTAACTCATGCCATAGGCAAGGTTTCTACCTTCTAGTAGTAGAGGTTCTTGTAGTTTAAAGGATGTATGGAAGTGTAAGGATGAAAGTGCTGAAATTTGTGATGAAATTAACAAGAGATGAAGGCAAGAGACTATAAGGGGCAGAGTGCACGTTTTTTAGGGGGTGTGTGGTGATTTTTGTGGTTTCTTATGCTTAATGCCTAATCCTTCTTATAATTAGTAATGTAACAAATAGCATTAAAATACTATTGTGTCTTAATCTTCATCATTTCTTTCTTTCCAACTAAGTGTCCAACTAACAAGCCTAATTAGGTTAAGTGTTAGTCTAATTAGGTTAAGTGTTAGTCTAGGCTAATTTGGTCCATACATGTATAACAATATCTAGAAAGAATTATACAAGTGTATGCACACTTGTACATAATCATCATTACTTGAAGGATGAAGACTTGAGAATGATTTTCTACCAAGTATAAAACATTTTTATGTTTCTTATACCTTAAAAAAAACGTCCACCCTTAGTTAAAATCTGAAAATTTATAAGTTATTTACTTATTTTACATATTTATGGAAGAAAATATCATTTAGGGGTAGAAAATGCAATTTTAGGCTTTCTTTACGGTTTTTCCAAACATCTTCTAAATCTTATTACACAAAACCAAACATACATATATATATATATATTTATGTGTATATACATATATTTTTATGAATTATATAGTTTATATGATGCTTAACTAGGACAAGAAATAATCCTAACTTATACATGTTTCGAAAAAACGAATATGCAATACAAGGTATTAACATTATGAAAACGTATACCTATAAATATAAAATAAACACATATACTTATATCTATACATAATGGGAGTGAGAATACGGGTCCTTACATCCTCCCCTCCTTAAAGGAATTTCGTCCCCGAAATTCGGCCCGATTAGTCAAAGAGATGTGGATAGTTGCTCATCATATCTTCTAATTTTTCCCACGTAGTTTCCTCGAGGTTATGATACTTCCACAAGACTCTGACTATGGGAATGGAGCGGTTTCTCAAGGTTCGTTCTCTTACTTCAAGGATGCGAACGGGTTCCTCTACATATGTCAAGTCTTTATCAATTTCGAGGGAATCATGATTCACAACATGAGAGGGATCCGGATGATATTTCTTAAGCATCGACACATGAAATACGTCATGAACATCAGATAGACTTGAGGGTAACGCCAATTTATATGCTACTTTTCCTACTTTTTCTAGAATTTCAAAAGGTCCAACGTATCGAGGTTTTAGTTTTCCTTTCTTCCCAAACCGAAAAATTCCTTTTCGTGGTGATACTTTTAAGAATACCGAGTTTCCTACTTCAAATTCCAAATCCTTTCGTCTCTTATCCGAGTAGCTTTTCTGACGACTTTGAGCGGCGGCCATTCGTTTTTGAATTGTTTCTATAGCTTCCATAGTTTCTTGTACCAATTCAGGGCCTAGCAATTTCCTCTCACCAACCTCATCCCAACAATTTGGTGATCGACACTTTCGTCCATAAAGGGCCTCAAATGGAGCCATACCGATGGTGGATTGATAACTATTATTGTATGCGAATTCGGCTAATGCGAGATGACGATCCCAACCTCCTCCAAAATCGATGGTACAGGATCTAAGCATGTCTTCTAAGATTTGGATGGTTCTTTCAGATTGTCCATCGGTTTGTGGGTGAAAAGCCGTGCTAAAGTTCAACTTAGTATCTAGCGCGCTTTGCAACCCTTGCCAAAACTTAGACACGAATCGTGGATCTCTGTCTGAAACAATGCTGACGGGGATACCATGTAATCGGACTATTTCCTGTTTATAAATTTCAGCCATTGTATCCAAGGAACAAGTCTTTGAAAAGGCAATAAAATGGGCACTTTTTGTAAGTCGATCCACTACAACCCAAATCGCATCATGACCCTTGGAGGTGCGGGGTAGACCCATAACAAAATCCATGGTAATGTGTTCCCACTTCCATTCGGGAACAGGTAATGGTTGCAAGAGACCAAAGGGCTTCTGGTGATCGGCTTTTATCTGTTGACATGTCAAGCATTTGGATACAAATTCCGCCACTTCTCTTTTCATGCTAGTCCACCAATACTGTTTTCTAATGTCTTTGTACATCTTATTGATTCCCGGGTGGATTGTGTATCTTGATTTGTGACTGTCTTCCAATATTTCCCTTTTGAGATTGTTATCATCGGGGATACATAGCCTATTGTGAAATCTGAGGATCCCGTCATTGGACATGGCAAACTCGGCCCTTTTGCCATTACCAACTTCTTCCATGATCTTTTTAAGTTTTGCGTCTTTTTCTTGAGCTTCCTTGATTTTTCTTAATAACGCAGGTTGCGCTTGAACGGTGGAAAATAAAATTCCTAACTCTTTTTCCTTAGGATTCCACTCAGAAATATCATTTAACAACTTCCATTCCTTAAGTGCTAAACAAGAGATGGTGGCCTTTCTACTTAATGCATCGGCAACTTTGTTAACTTTTCCCGGATGGTATTGAATATTAAAGTTATAGTCGATAATCATCTCCATCCATCTCCTTTGTCTCATGTTTAATTCCTTTTGTGAAAATAAGTATTTTAGGCTCTTATGGTCTGTGAACACCTCAAAAGCTGTCCCATACAAATAATGCCTCCATTTCTTGAGTGCAAACACAATAGCAGCTAATTCGAGGTCATGAGTAGGGTAGTTTTCCTCATACGGTTTTAATTTTCGTGAAGCGTAGGCTACTACCTTGCCATCTTGCACTAGTACACAACCTAATCCTTCTTTAGAGGCATCGGTGTATACTTGAAATCCATCGTTCCCATTAGGTAATATTAACACAGGAGCGGCGACTAAGCAATTCTTCAATTTCTGAAAACTAGTCTCACAGTGTTGGTCCCAAACAAATTTGACCTTAGCTTGGGTTAACCTAGTTAGTGGTCGAGCAATTTTTGAAAACCCTTCAATAAATCTTCGATAGTACCCCGCAAGACCTAGAAAGCTTCGAACTTCAGTGACGGTAGAAGGTTGTTTCCACTCCACAACGGCTTTTACCTTTTCCGGATCTACTGAGATTCCCTCTTTGGATATGATATGACCGAGAAAGGATACCTTTTCTAACCAAAATTCACACTTGCTAAATTTTGCATAAAGTTTTTGGTCCCTTAGAGTTTGCAAAACTATGCGCAAATGTTTCTCATGCTCCGTTTTGGTCTTTGAGTATACCAAGATATCATCTATAAAAATCACAACGAACTGATCCAAGTAAGGCTGGAATACTCGATTCATCAAGTCCATGAATATAGCAGGTGCATTGGTTAGTCCAAAAGGCATTACTATAAATTCATAATGTCCGTAGCGACTATTAAGAGCTGTTTTGGCTATGTCTTTTTCTTGGATTCGGACTTGGTAATATCCTGATTTCAAGTCCAACTTAGAGTACACGGAAGCTCCTTGTAGTTGGTCAAATAACTCTTCGATGTTCGGTAGTGGATATTTATTTTTAACAGTAACTTGGTTTAGAGACCGATAGTCAATGCAAAGTCGTAAGGTACCGTCCTTCTTTTTGACAAATAAAACTGGGGCTCCCCATGGTGAAGAACTAGGCCGAATAAATCCCTGATCAAGTAATTCTTGTAATTGAGTCTTAAGTTCCTTTAATTCAGCAGGGGCCATTCTGTACGGGGTTTTGGAAATCGGGCCTGTTCCTGGTACTAGGTCAATGGTAAATTCAATTTCCCTATATGGAGGTAGTCCGGGTAGATCATTGGGAAACACATCTACAAATTCGTTTACCACCGGAACATCCTCAATTTTCTTTTTATCTTCTTGTTTATTTAATACATATGCTAAAAATGCATCATTTCCTTTTCGAAGTAGTCGATGAGCTTTCATGGCCGAAATAATTGGTATGGAAGGGGAAAATTTGTTTCCTCTTATTTCAACTAAGGGTTGGCCCGGTATACATAATCGCACTATCTTATTGTGACAATCTATTTGGGCATAGTGAGATGCTAGCCAGTCCATTCCTAATATCACATCGAATTCGTTTATAGGCAATAAAACCAAGTCAGCCCTCATGGGTTTTCCACCAATTACTAGCTCACAGTTCTTATATAATAGGTCGGTTCTCCATGAGATTCCCATAGGTGTGCTTACTTCTAATTCATATGGCAAAACTTCAGGTTCAAGCATTAAACTAGAAACAAAATTACGCGATATATAAGAATGCGTTGAACCAGGATCTATCAAAACTTTAGCCAAGTGTTGGCAAATCGGAAGCGTACCTTCCACCACTGTTGGTTCTGACGTCCTTTCTTGATTAATGGCAAACACCTTGCCTTGCACTCGTGGTTTTTCCCCACGCTTTCCGTTCTCCTTGGCAACTCGTTCCCGTGAAGGTCCCATTTGCGGACAGTCCCTGATGAAATGCTCACTACTTCCGCACCGGGTACATTTCCTTGCCTTAACCCAACACTGACTCTCAGTGTGATTTGGTTTTCCACAGTAGGTACACGAAAGGTTCCGTTGGGGTAGGGAAGTGTTAGTATTCATCCGGGGTCCTGAAATATTAGTCTTAGCAACCTTATTACTTCCTCCGAAATTTCTCCCGGCTTGGCTCCCTAAAGGAGACGGTCTCACGAAGTGGCCACGTTTAACCTTTAACTGCTCCATAGTGCTCTCTACTTTCAGGGCGGTTTCCACTGCCGCCATATACGTTTGCACCTGTACCGGTGCCATCTTGTCTTGTATCTCCATCCTTAAACCACTAGTGAATTTCCATATTTTTCTTTCTTCACTTTCAACAAAATAAGGGGCAAACCTGGCTAACCGGGTAAACATTGCCTCATATCGGGCCACATTTAACTCTCGTTGTTCTAAGTTTAAAAATTCTCTTTCTCGTTTTTCTTGTATAACCCGAGGAACATACTGTGTATTGAATTCACGAACGAAATTGTTCCATGTATGTGGAGTCCTCGCTTCTTCCCACTTTCCACTGACCCTTTTCCACCAATGTCGTGCGTCTTCTTCCAACCGGAATGTAGCCAAAGTGACCTTCCGTTCTTCTCCGCAGTCTATAACTTCAAAAATTTTCTCGATAACTTCTAGCCAATTAGTGGCTTTGACGTCGTCCGGTTCTCCTTTGAAACTCGGGGGTCCTAACTTAAGAAAGTTAGCAATGGCATCGTTAGTTGTTTCTATGTGATTGTGATTATTATTATGCTGATTTTCAAGAATCGTAGTGATTCTCTCAACGATAGCCGTAAGTTGACCCTCCGGATTCCCGTTATTACCGCGTGTTCGTCTATTCGACATCTACATCATAAAAATTCAGTTTAGTAATATAAACAAAACCCATTTATTTCTATTTACATAAGACTTACACAACCTATCTACATAGAAGTTACTCATACGGCAATTGCAAAAACATACACGGCAAACGCAAAACATATATCCTATCAAACTTTACATGAGCACCGATTACACTAGACAACCACTACGGTGCTCTCAAGACACTTAATTTACTCAATCTCATAGGGAGCATGGCTAGTACCCTCTCCGGAGTTTATAACCACTAACTCCGGGGGTGGCTTAGGAATTAAATTCTCTTCAATGACTCCAACAAGTTTCCTACTCATGCTATACAAAAGCTCGAGCACACTTTGGTAATGCTGATGTGTTTGGTAGATGTGATTTTGGGCTCCCTCCAAACTAAGGCGGGTGTGGTAAAGATCCTCTTGAAGCTTTTCATAGTTTTCTTCCAGCAACCTTAGTTCTACTAAAAGTTCATCAACTTGGGGCGGGCGCACTCGGACGGAGGACACTCGGGCAGCCCCACACGGATAGCGCGACCTACGGTTAGAGGATTCTGCGGGATAGGCCATCTGCTACACAACAAGTTCAAACATTAGACAATTCATAATCAAAATTCCTAACGTCCCAAAAACCGTGCTCTGATACCACCTGTGACGACCCGAAACTTCTAGCTAATTATGAAAATACCCGATTTATAATTTTTGCACAAACATGCCACTTTTCAAAACAATAGTAAAACCAACCCATACTTTTATTCGAAAATCCAAAAGTACACATAAGTTTATTATTACATGATCGTGACTACATAATAACCTCAATCCTATAACATGCATAACTAGCCAAATGCTTCGAACCGCCTTCCTATGTCTCCTTCGCTAGCGACTCCGTTCGTCTCAAGATTGGCTAAAACATTACATGAAACACGTCAACAACACGTTGAGTAGAAACTTTGCATATAACATAAGGTGATCGTGTGAGGTTTGTGCACCATATCACAGAAATTTATGAACATAAATCACATAATTTCACATTTGATTTCTTCCACCTCGACGGGTGGCTACCTTATCACTTCGTGCCGATTTTTCCAACCAAACACTCCAATTTCCCTACCAATCACTCCGGTGGTCATATCCCGGGCATATGCCGATTTTTCCTACGACCCACTTCAGTACATAGACACTCCGTCCATGCAAGGAGGGATTAGGCAACGATGGAGGGTCGAGAACTAATTTAAGACCGGCAAGCCCGACGCCGCCCGGCCGAACTCGACCACATCCACCCCTATTCACATTGGGGCCAACATGTACACATAAAATTCATGTATAACACATAGTTTTACAAAATTTCAGTATGCTTTCACACTGATCTTACATAAATGAACACATATTTCAACCTTTATGAACTGAAAATTCGCAGTCTACAAATGTTTGCGACGAGCAGAAAATTTCAGTTTGCAAGTATGGAATTTCTAGCCTAAAACCTGCTGGGATTTCACAAATATGTTTCTAATATTGTAAAATAAAGTTTTGGTTGATAAAATTTCGAGGTTTTCAGCTTACGAGACTTGGAATTTTCAGACTGCGACGCAAAACGCTTAATTGCGCGGCTTGCTGGAATTTCCAGGCCCCGAAGCCGAACTTTACAGATTTGAAAAACTGTTTTTCCAGCTTATTATACACTGGAATTACAACATATAAACAGGTTTTGAGTTTGAAAAAATCGGATTTTCAGTTGTGCAAAAATAAGAGTTTTCAGCCTTGTAACAAAATTTTTCAGCACTGTGAATAGTGTTTCCAGCAAGTGTTGAACTAAAATTTCATCTTGACAAACACGAAATTTCAGCTTCTAACACATGATTGACGTAATAAAAAGTATCAAACATCATAATACATAACTTAAGCATCATTTGGACCTATTGCAAGCAAATTTCAGCATGGTTTCAAGACATTCAAGGGCAAGATGCACATAATGTCACTATAAGCATATACCCAAATTTTCTTGTATTCCCTAAGACCCAAGATGGAAACCAACTTGTGGTACCTCTAAGGTCTAATGGGGAAGATATGAAGCTAATACTTTCATAAAAACCTAAGCTAACTCATGCCTAGGCAAGGTTTCTACCTTCTAGTAGTAGAGGTTCTTGTAGTTTAAGGATGTATGGAAGTGTAAGGATGAAAGTGCTGAAATTTGTGATGAAATTAACAAGAGATGAAGGCAAGAGACTATAAGGGGCAGAGTGCACGTTTTTTAGGGGGTGTGTGGTGATTTTTGTGGTTTCTTATGCTTAATGCCTAATCCTTCTTATAATAGTAATGTAACAAATAGCATTAAAATACTATTGTGTCTTAATCTTCATCATTCTTTCTTTCCAACTAAGTGTCCAACTAACAAGCCTAATTAGGTTAAGTGTTAGTCTAATTAGGTTAAGTGTTAGTCTAGGCTAATTTGGTCCATACATGTATAACAATATCTAGAAAGAATTATACAAGTGTATGCACACTTGTACATAATCATCATTACTTGAAGGATGAAGACTTGAGAATGATTTTCTACCAAGTATAAACATTTTATGTTTCTTATACCTTAAAAAAACGTCCACCCTAGTTAAAATCTGAAAATTATAAGTTATTTACTTATTTTACATATTTATGGAAGAAATATCATTTAGGGTAGAAAATGCAATTTTAGGCTTTCTTTACGGTTTTTTCCAAACATCTTCTAAATCTTATTACACAAAACCAACCTACATATAATATATATATATTTATGTGTATCTACATATATTTTTATGAATTATATAGTTTATATGATGCTTAACTAGGACAAGAAATAATCCTAACTTATACATGTTTCGAAAAAAACGAATATGCAATACAAGGTATTAACATTATGAAAACGTATACCTATAAATATAAATAAACACATATACTTATATCTATAATAATGGGAGTGAGAATACGGGTCCTTACATCCTCCCCTCCTTAAAGGAATTTCGTCCCCGAAATTCGGCCCGATTAGTCAAAGAGATGTGGATAGTTGCTCATCATATCTTCTAATTTTTCCCACGTAGTTTCCTCGAGGTTATGATACTTCCACAAGACTCTGACTATGGGAATGGAGCGGTTTCTCAAGGTTCGTTTCTCTTACTTCAAGGATGCGAACGGGTTCCTCTACATATGTCAAGTCTTTATCAATTTCGAGGGGAATCATGATTCACAACATGAGAGGGATCCGGATGATATTTCTTAAGCATCGACACATGAAATACGTCATGAACATCAGATAGACTTGAGGGTAACGCCAATTTATATGCTACTTTTCCTACTTTTTCTAGAATTTCAAAAGGTCCAACGTATCGAGGTTTTAGTTTTCCTTTCTTTCCCAAACCGAAAAATTCCTTTCGTGGTGATACTTTTAAGAATACCGAGTTTCCCTACTTCAAATTCCAAATCCTTCGTCTCTTATCCGAATAGCTTTTCTGACGACTTTGAGGCGGCGGCCATTCGTTTTTGAATTGTTTCTATAGCTTCCATAGTTTCTTGTACCAACTTCAGGGCCCTAGCAATTTCCTCTCACCAACCTCATCCAACAATTTGGTGATCGACACTTTCGTCCATAAAGGGCCTCAAATGGAGCCATACCGATGGTGGATTGATAACTATTATTGTATAGCGAATTCGGCTAATGCGAGATTGACGATCCCAACCTCCTCCAAAATCGATGGTACAGGATCTAGCCATGTCTTCTAAGATTTGGATGGTTCTTTCAGATTGTCCATCGGTTTGTGGGTGAAAAGCGTGCTAAAGTTCAACTTAGTATCTAGCGCGCTTGCAACCCTTGCCAAAACTTAGACACGAATCGTGGATCTTCTGTCTGAAACAATGCTGACGGGGGGATACCATGTAATCGGACTATTTCCTGTTTATAAATTTCAGCCATTGTATCCAAGGACCAAGTCTTTGAAAAGGCAACTAAAATGGGTAGCACTTTTTGTAAGTAGATCCACTACAACCCCAATCGCATCATGAACCTTGGAGGTGCGGGGTAGACCCATAACAAAATCCATGGTAATGTGTTCCCACTTCATTCGGAACAGGTAATGGTTGCAAGAGGACCAAAGGGCTTCTGGTGATCGGCTTTATCTGTTGACATGTCAAGCATTTGGATACAATTCCGCCACTTCTCTTTTCATGCTAGTCCACCATATGTTTTCTAATGTCTTTGTACATCTATTGATTCACGGGTGGATTGTGTATCTTGATTTGTGACTGTCTTCCAATATTTCCCTTTTGAGACTGTTATCATCGGGGATACCATAGCCTATTGTGAAATCTGAGGATCCGTCATTGGACATGGCAAAACTCGGCCCTTTTGCATACCAACTCTCCTGATCTTTTTAAGTTTTGCGTCTTTTTCTTGAGCTTCCTGATTTTTCTATAACGCAGCTTGCGCTTGAACGGTGGAAAATAAAATTCCTAACTCTTTTTCCTTAGGATTCCACTCAGAAATATCATTTAACAACTTCCATTCCTTAAGTGCTAACAAGAGATGGTGGCCTTTCTACTTAATGCATCGGCAACTTTGTTAACTTTTCCCGGATGGTATTGAATATTAAAGTATAGTCGATAATCATCTCCATCCATCTCCTTTGTCCTCATGTTTAATTCCTTTTGTGAAAATAAGTATTTTAGGCTCTTATGGTCTGTGAACACCTCAAAAGCTGTCCCTACAAATAATGCCATCCTTTCTTGAGTGCAACACAATAGCAGCTAATTCGAGGTCATGAGTAGTGGTAGTTTTCCTTCATACGGTTTTAATTTTCGTGAAGCGTAGGCTACTACCTTGCCATCTTGCACTAGTACACAACCTAATCCTTCTTTAGAGGCATCGGTGTCTACTGAAATCCATCGTTCCCATTAGGTAATATTAACACAGGAGCGGCGATCTAAGCAATTCTTCAATTTCTGAAACTAGTATCACAGGTTGGTCCCAACCAAATTTGACCTTAGCTTGGGTTAACCTAGTTAGTGGTCGAGCAATTTTTGAAAACCCTTCAATAACATCTTCGATAGTACCCCGCAAGACCTAGAAAGCTTCGAATTCAGGACGGTCGAAGGTGTTTCCACTCCACAACGGCTTTTACCTTTTCCGGATTATCTATGAGTTCACTCTTTGGATATGATATGACGAGAAAGGATCCTTTTCTAACCAAATTCACACTTGCAAATTTTGCATAAAAGTTTTTGGTCCCTTAGAGTTTGCAAAACCTATGCGCACAATGTTTCTCATGCTCCGTTTTTGGTCTTTGAGTATACCAAGATATCATCTATAAAATCCAACGAACTGACTCAAGTAAGGCTGGAATACTCGATTCATCAAGTCCATGAATATAGCACGGGTGCATTGGTTAGTCCAACAGGCATTACTATAAATTCATTAATGTCGTAGCGGACTATTAGAGCTGTTTGGCTATGTCTTTTCTTGGATTCGGCGACTTGGTAATATCCTGATTTCAAGTCCAACTTTAGAGTACACGGCAGTCCTTGTAGTTGGTCAAATACTCTGCGATGTTCGGTAGTGGTATCATTATTTTATAGTAACTTGGTTTAGAGACCGATAGTCAATCCAAGTCGTAAGGTACCGGTCCTTCTTTTTACAAATAAAACTGGGGCCTCCCCATGGTGAACGAACTAGGCCGAATAATCCCTGATCAAGTAATTCTTGTAATTGAGTCTTAAGTTCCTTAATTCAGCAGGGGCCATTCTGTACGGGGTTTTGGAAATCGGGGCTGTTCCTGGTAGCTAGGGTCAATGGTAAATTCAATTTCCCTATTGGAGGTAGTCCGGGTAGATCATTGGGAAACACATCTACAAATTCGTTTACCACCGGAACATCCTCCATTTTCGTTTTATCTTCTTGTTATTTATACATCTGCTAAACAATGCATCATTTCCTTTTCGAAGTAGTCGATGAGCTTTCATGGCCGAAATAATTGGTATGGAAGGGGAAAATTTGTTTCCTCTTATTTCAACTAAGGGTGGCCCGGTATACATAATCGCACTATCTTATTGTGACAATCTATTTGGGCATAGTGAGATGCTAGCCAGTCCATTCCTAATATCACATCGAATTCGTTTATAGGCAATAAAACCAAGTCAGC
Organism: Petrea volubilis; assembly: GCA_026212405.1. NCBI lineage: Eukaryota > Viridiplantae > Streptophyta > Magnoliopsida > Lamiales > Verbenaceae > Petrea > Petrea volubilis. Next base: position 15,609,128 of record CM047872.1, on the reverse strand, counting down.
CCTCATGGGTTTTCCACCAATTACTAGCTCACAGTTCTTATATAATAGGTCGGTTCTCCATGAGATTCCCATAGGTGTGCTTACTTCTAATTCATATGGCAAAACTTCAGGTTCAAGCATTAAACTAGAAACAAAATTACGCGATATATAAGAATGCGTTGAACCAGGATCTATCAAAACTTTAGCCAAGTGTTGGCAAATCGGAAGCGTACCTTCCACCACTGTTGGTTCTGACGTCCTTTCTTGATTAATGGCAAACACCTTGCCTTGCACTCGTGGTTTTTCCCCACCGCTTTCAGTTCTCCTTGGCAACCGTTCCCCGTGAAGGTCCCATTTTGCGGACAGTCCTGATGAAATGCTCACTACTTCCGCACCGGGTACATTTCCTTGCCTTAACCCCAACACTGACTCTCCGTGTGATTTGGTTTTCCACAGTAGGTACACGAAAGGTTCCGTTGGGTAGGAAGTGTTAGTATTCATCCGGGGTCCTGAAATATTAGTATTAGCAACCTTATTACTTCCTCCACCACTTTCTCCCGGCTTGGCTCCCTACAGGAGACGGTCTCACGAAGTGGCCACGTTAACCTTTAACTGCTCAATCGTGCCTCTCTACTTTCATGGCGGTTCCACTGCCGCCATATACGTTTGCACCGTACGGTGCCATCTTGTCTTGCTATCTCCATCCTTAAACCACTAGTGAATTTCCATATTTTTTCTTTCTTCACTTTCAACAACTAAGGGGCACACTCGGCTAACGGGTACACATTGCCTCATATCGGGCAATTTAACTCTCGTGTTCTACGTTAAAAATTCTCTTTCTCGTTTTTCTTGTATAACCCGAGGCACATACTGTGTATTGAATTCGCGAACGAAATAGTTCCATGTATGTGGAGTCCTCGCTTCTTCCCACTTTCCACTGACCCCTTTTCCACCAATGCTCGTGCTCTTCTTCCCACCCGGAATGTAGCCAAAGTGACCTTCCGTTCTTCTCCGCAGTCTATAACTTCAAAAATTTTCTCGATAGCTTCTAGCCAATTAGTGGCTTTGACGTCGTCCGGTTCTCCTTTGAAACTCGGGGGTCCTAACTTAAGAAAGTTAGCAATGGCATCGTTAGTTGTTTCTATGTGATTGTGATTATTATTATGCTGATTTTCAAGAATCGTAGTGATTCTCTCAACGATAGCCGTAAGTTGACCCTCCGGATTCCCGTTATTACCGCGTGTTCGTCTATTCGACATCTACATCATAAAAATTCAGTTTAGTAATATAAACAAAACCCATTTATTTCTACTATTTACATAAGACTTACAAACCTATCTCATAGAGTTACTCCTACGCAATTGCAAAAAACATACACGGCAAACGCACCAACTATATCCTATCAAACTTCTACATGAGCACGATTACACTAGACAACCACTACGGTGCTCTCACGACACTTAATTTACTCAATCTCATAGGGAGCATGGCTAGTACCCTCTCCGGAGTTTATACCCCACTAACTCCGGGGGTGGCCTTAGGAATTAAATTCTCTTCATGACTCCAACAAGTTTCCTACTCATGCCTATACAAACGCTCGAGCACACTTTGGTAATGCTGATGTGTTTGGTAGATGTGATTTGGGCTCCCTCCAAACAAGGGGTGTGGTAAGATCCTCTTGAAGCTTTTCCTAGTTTTCTTCCAGCAACTTAGTTCTACTAAAAGTTCATCAACTTGGGGCGGGCGCACTCGGACGGAGGACACTCGGGCAGCCCCACGGAAGCGCGACCTACGGTTAGGGATTTTGCGGGATAGGCCATGCTCCACAACAAGTTCAAACATTAGACAATTCCTAATCAAAATTCCTAAGTCCCAAAAACCGCGCCTGATACCACCTGGACGACCCGAAACTTCTAGCTAATATGAAAATACCGATTTATAATTTTTTGCACCAAACTGCACTTTTCAAACAATAGTAAAACAACCCATACTTTATTCGAAAATCCAAAAGTACACATAAGTTTATTATACATGATCGTGACTACATAATAACCTCAATCCTACTAACATGCATAAACTAGCCAAAGCTTCGACCGCCCTTCCTATGTCTCCCTTCGCCTAGCGACTCGTTCGTCTCAAGCTGGCTAAACATTACATGAAACACGTCAAACAACCGTTGAGTAGAAACTTTGCATCTAACCATAAGGTGATCGTGTGAGGTTTGTGCACCATATCACAGAAATTTATGAACATAAATCACATAATTTCACATTTGATTTCTTCCACCTCGACGGGTGGCTACCTTATCCACTTCGTGCGATTTTTTCCAACCAAACACTCCAATTCCCCCTACCAATCACTCCGGTGTCATATCGCGGGCATATGCCGATTTTTCCTACGACCCACTTCAGTACATAGAACCTCCGCCATGCAAGGAGGGATTAGGCAACGATGGAGGGTCGAGACTAATTAAGACAGGCAAGCCCGACGCCGCCCGGCCGAACTCGACCACATCCACCCCTATTCACATTGGGGCCCAACATGTACACATAAAATTCATGTATAAACACATAGTTTTACAAAATTTCAGTATGCTTTCACACTGATCTTACATAAATGAACACATATTTCAACCTTTATGAACTGAAAATTCGCAGTCTACAAATATTTGCGACGAGCAGAAAATTTCAGTTTGCAAGTATGGAATTTCTAGCCTAAAACCTGCTGGGATTTCACAAATATGTTTCTAATATTGTAAAATAAAGTTTTGGTTGATAAAATTTCGAGTTTTCAGCTTACGAGACTTGGAATTTTCAGACTGCGACGCAAAACGCTTAATTGCGCGGCTGCTGGAATTTCCAGGCCCCGAAGCCGAACTTTACAGATTTGAAAAACTGTTTTTCCAGCTTATTATACACTGGAATTACAACATATAAAACAGGTTTTGAGTTTGAAAAATCGGATTTTTCAGTTGTGCAAAAATAAGAGTTTTCAGCCTTGTAACAAAATTTTTCAGCACTGTGAATAGTGTTTCCAGCAAGTGTTGAACTAAAATTTCATCTTGACAAACACGAAATTTCAGCTTCTAACACATGATTGAAGTAATAAAAAGTATCAAACATCATAATACATAACTTAAGCATCATTTGGACCTATTGCAAGCAAAATTTCAGCATGGTTTCAAGACATTCAAGGGCAAGATGCACATAATGTCACTATAAGCATATACCCAAATTTTCTTGTATTCCCTAAGACCCAAGATGGAAACCAACTTGTGGTTACCTCTTAAGGTCTAATGGGGAAGATATGAAGCTAATACTTTCATAAAAACCTAAGCTAACTCATGCCATAGGCAAGGTTTCTACCTTCTAGTAGTAGAGGTTCTTGTAGTTTAAAGGATGTATGGAAGTGTAAGGATGAAAGTGCTGAAATTTGTGATGAAATTAACAAGAGATGAAGGCAAGAGACTATAAGGGGCAGAGTGCACGTTTTTTAGGGGGTGTGTGGTGATTTTTGTGGTTTCTTATGCTTAATGCCTAATCCTTCTTATAATTAGTAATGTAACAAATAGCATTAAAATACTATTGTGTCTTAATCTTCATCATTTCTTTCTTTCCAACTAAGTGTCCAACTAACAAGCCTAATTAGGTTAAGTGTTAGTCTAATTAGGTTAAGTGTTAGTCTAGGCTAATTTGGTCCATACATGTATAACAATATCTAGAAAGAATTATACAAGTGTATGCACACTTGTACATAATCATCATTACTTGAAGGATGAAGACTTGAGAATGATTTTCTACCAAGTATAAAACATTTTTATGTTTCTTATACCTTAAAAAACGTCCACCCTTAGTTAAAATCTGAAAATTTATAAGTTATTTACTTATTTTACATATTTATGGAAGAAAATATCATTTAGGGGTAGAAAATGCAATTTTAGGCTTTCTTTACGGTTTTTCCAAACATCTTCTAAATCTTATTACACAAAACCAAACATACATATATATATATATATTTATGTGTGTATACATATATTTTATGAATTATATAGTTTATATGATGCTTAACTAGGACAAGAAATAATCCTAACTTATACATGTTTCGAAAAAAACGAATATGCAATACAAGGTATTAACATTATGAAAACGTATACCTATAAATATAAAATAAACACATATACTTATATCTATACATAATGGGAGTGAGAATACGGGTTCCTTACAAAGATGGGATCTTACTTTCTAGATGGGGCATGGATTTTGATTAGGTGATGGGGGTAGGTCCCTTGATTGATGATTAAAGTACATATTA